>CAOLHI010005792.1:0-53883 GCA_948474755.1 Ctenosaura bakeri | reverse complement strand
GGTTGCCATAAGCTGATGTTGACTGGATGGCAATTAATAACAAGCTGTGTTAGCTAGGAGTTACTTGCAGTCACTTTTCCAAGCTCAACTATGAACTAGATTTGACATGCATTTGCTTAGTTCTGGGTTTGACAGAAGGCAGTTCCTAAAGTCCACAGTTCAGTTTAAAAAAGTATTTGTCAAAACAAGTTTTCCTTGGAAACTGTTGACTTAGGGAAGAGATGGCATTGATTATCTTGAAGGAAGGAGGTAGTTTCCCATGATGGATGGTTGCCTGTTGGGTGATGAATTGTGCGTTGGGATTAATCATTCATGAAACATGGATTCAGTGATAGCTGGAAAGAACATGCCAAGTAATAAGCAGTGATTAAGTCCAAATACCTTGTTATCAGGAAGAAATAATGGTGCAGTTGTAGGATTTAGCCTCCATAGTTCCTCAGCTCTAGAATTTTGGTCAGGGCTGGCCTTTTTGTTAGGCAGATTGAGGGAGTCACCTCAAGTTGAGAATCTGGGCTATCGTGAAATGGCTGAAAGTAGTTAACTGTGTTGTTTTGTTTGTGCTGTTGTGAAACTGGGGATATTTTTTACTAATTAAACACCCATATTTTGAGCAACTTGGGATGTGTCTCCAGTTTTGGGGGGGATTTTACAGACTATTCCCTACTTTCTGCTTCTTTTACATTCATATCCTGCCTTTTCTCTAGTGCTCTTAGCAGTACCTTGATTCAATGACTTCTGAAGTGGTTTAATTCATATCTCTGTTGGTGTATGTATATGTGCATTACTGTGTGTATCATAGGGTTTTCTTAGGCAAGGAATAGTCAAACATTGTTTTGCCAGTCCCTTCCTCTGAAATATAGCCTACAGCACCTCGTATTTATTGGTGGTCTCCCATTCAAGACTAACCAAGGCTGGCCCTGGTGCTGTTGAGTGTATTTGTGTATTTCTTAGTTCATTACTGTTCTGTTCCCATCTTTCCTCCAAGGAGCTTACAGTGCAATACAAGATTCTCTGCCCTACTTTATCCTCACAACAACTCTGTGAGGTAGATCAATCTTCAAGAAGGTAACTAGCCCAGGGTTAATAAGGTTAATGGCTTAATATGGACTAGAACATGGGTTTCTAGAATCCTGGTTCAACACTCGATTACCCGCCCTCCAGCCACTGACCATGCAGGCTGAGGGATTCTGGGAGATGTAGTCTTAAAAAATAACTGTCCAAAAGTCTGCTTTTCTCCTAATCAACCTGTATTCATCAAATGTATGAAAAGGGCTTTCTTGCATGTGTAGCTATAAATGCACGTTCACAGTCAGGCATCCCCAGGCAGTGCTGCCACCAAGCACATTTGAAGGGGAAGGGCTGGGGAAGAGTCTTCCACATGATCAGGAACCCTGAATATGCAGAGTTTCCTAATCTGTATTAAATTATCTGCACAGTGCATTTGCAGCACCTTTCACATGCACTTCTGCTGCTCAACGTGTGGTATACCAAAGGTGGGGCAGTTTAGGCCTGTTCTGCTCCATCTTGCTGCAGTCATTATGCACAGGGAGATAAAACCCCTTCAGAGATTTTGCTTTCCTCATGCACACCTCATGAAACCAAACTCAGGTTGTTGCCCCATCTGAAGAAAAAAAGAGTAAGGCGTTCTCCAGGAAATCCCTTCTCTGGTTGTAAACAGCAGAGAGAGCAAATACCAGGACATGGTGCCTGCCTAATAGGCACTTTTCTTCTCTTCATAGAGATGTAGTTATGCTTATCTTGGCGCCTGTCTAAAGTAGGTCATTATGTACTGTTTCCATCATACATTCTGAAAGAGAAGCGAATGAAGACTTTTCTTTGCAACTGTCTCCGCTGCACACATATTCTTCTCTTAAGTTGTATGGAATCTAGAACCATAGTTGTTCTTCAAGGAAATGTTCCTCTTGCATGGAAATTGGATCTTGTTAGCTGGCTCTTAATTGAAAAGAATGCAGTTATCCAACTTTTGGTTATGAACAAGTCTCACAGTTTGCTAAGGAAAGAAAGCAGGAGGTCTTTAGCACAATTTTCTGAAGTTTATAGATTAATTATAATGAACTTGAGGGGATCTGAGGAAAAAATATGGGAGGCTGTTGGAACTGTTCATAAATTTAGGCCAGATCCTCCACATTTCTTTGACAATGACCTAAATCCAGAGGCCATTACAAGTAACGCATATAATCATTTCCTGAGTGCTCAATAATCATTTCTTGAGTGCTCAAGACTTGTATAAATCCCCCTGGATGAATATCTCCTAGCGGTAATTTCTCAACCAATGTCTGGCTTATATTTTAAGATTTATTTTGGAGGACTACAGTGCCCACAAGCCACTCCCAGCTAAGGTGTCTATTGGCAATATTGGAAAGAGGTTCAACAAATGAGCCCCCCACCTAAAAAATAAGCTTTGATCTTCTGGGACACCTTCAGTCCTGACAAATATATCTGCATCATAAATAACATGATGTTTTAGGAATCTCTGTGCAAGCAAAAATGTTATACTTTTACTTCACATAAAAGTTTGAATGGCCTATTCTACCAGATTGGATATCATCTACTGCAGAGGTAGACAACTATGGGAGACTGGGGCTGCATTACTGGGGCTGCCTTAGGAGGCCTTATAGTTGGCAGTAGCCCCCACCACACACACACACACACACACCCCGCAATTAAAAAAAATGATTTTCACACACACACACACACACACACAGCGTCTAGAGGCTGTGGGAGGGCATTTTGACATGTTTTTAGTCTCCTTTGGGCCATTTTGGGCCCAGAAGAGGCCTTTCTTTTAACAGGAATGACTGAAAGCTATTTCCAGTATGCTTCTGTTGTTGTTTTTTTAAAAAAGGCCTTTCTTGGGCCTAAAATGGCCTAGAGTGCCCCTAAACATGGCAAAAATGTCCCCCATAGCCGTAGAAGCTGTTGGGGAACAATTGGGTATATAAAAAAAGGTCCCCTACAGGGCATTTTTTGAAGAAAATGTTTGAGAACTTTTTTTTCACCCCAGGGGAATTTTTTCTTTTCCCCTTGTGGGGTTCTGAGGGCCAAAAAACAGCTCTGGAGGCTGCATGCAGCCGTGGGTCATAATTTCCCTACCCTGATCTACTCTATAGGATTAATTATTCATTTGTTGTGACATTTCTTATATGGCATAAAGCACTGAGGAGGAGACTTGGTAGAGATATTCTATCAGTTAGACAAAGGGAGAAGGTCAACTCTCAAATCTGTAAACCAGGATTGAAGCTGATCATCAAATTAAGAGACTTTTTTCACACACTGAACACAGACACTTGTCTGATTTTGAAAAGGAAGCAGTGTTGAGCCTGGTTAGTGTTTGGATGGGGTACCACCAGGGAATACCAGAAAGAATTCTGTTTGGAGAGTTGGCAGTATGAGCTAGATTAAACAATGATCCGGCTCAATATAAGCCAGCTTCCTCCCTTCTTATGATTCCTGTGAAAGCACCCTATAGCAACATGCCTTAAAAGTGTTCCGGCAGCCTCTTTTGGAAATATCTTTCCTGTTATTTGGAAAGATCTTTCATTTCAATCTAATGCAGAAGAGTCAAGATAGGATTCTAACTGTATCTTGGCACTTGGTTGTTGAGTTGAGGCTCATATCCTGCTCCTAACATACCAATATGTTAAGTCTCTCCACTAAGAAAGCTACACAGATAGTGCAAATGCTTAGAAGTCTTGGTTCATGCCAACTTGGTGGGGGCATCAATTCATGCTCTTGGGTACTGGGGCCCTTAAACATTTAGGCAAAAAAAGTGGACATCTGACTCACTGAGATATTTACCAGGGCTGTGAATTACATCTGCATAGTCATGGACTCTGACAGACATAGGTAATGTGCTTCTTGGAAGTTCTGTTCTTAGGGTCATACTCACAAAGAATGAGCCAGTGCAGTATAGTGATTTGAGCAGTGGACTACAACTCTGGAGACCAGGGTTCAATTCCCTGCTCAACCATGGAAATCCATAGGGTGACCTTGGGTGCATCACACAGGCCCTTTTCGCACACCGTTTCTAAAGCGAAAGGGCCCCTTGAGCGTCACATAAAAGGGAGGAGCGGTCCATACAACGCACTCCCATTTACGCGACGCTCAAGAGCCTAAAGCATTTTTTAATTTTCGACTTAAAGCCAAAAATGGTGCGCGGTCACACAGTGCTCCTGGGGCCCACGTGCACTTACCTGCCCTGCGGTGCATCGGGAGCTGGGCCGGTCTCGCTTCCTGCCTCAGCGCTAGCCTGCAATTCCCAGGTTGCACTGTGGTAGGAAGGGGCGGGGCGTTCGCGTGACCAGCAAGCCAGCTGTGGTAAGGAAGGAAAAACAAAGTGAGCGCCTCACGCAAGAGGCTATGCACGCAACCGCCACCCCCCAGCTCCGCAAAAAGGTAAGGTGTGGAAAGGGCCACAGTCTCAGCCCCAAAAACCCCCGTAATAGGTTCACCTTAGGATATCCATAAGTTGGAAACAACTTGATGGCACACAACAAGAATAGCAATGATCCACGCCAATCTTGTCAGGTAGCCCTCCATATTTTAGTTATGGGACATGTAGTAGGAGTTAATTAGCAGCTTGCTTATAACAAGGTATGAGAACCAGAGACCGTTAGATAAACAAAGCTAGGAATGTAGTGATAAGCACTGCCAGGCTAAGCCAGAACTGCAAGGTCTCTTGCAGGCAGGATGAGAAACTCTTTGCTTTTAATGTTTTGGATTTTGCTAATTGCCTCCAGTATGCTCACTGAAGTCCCATACTATGTATGCTCCTAATAAATAGTGTATTTGCACTGTTATATTTGTGTGTGTGAATTCGGTTCCTGACAAATCTTCTCTTTGACTGTGGTGGAGGTTGAAGTACTATCATCTTCCTTCCACAGAGCTTCAAGGCAGAAATGGATGCCAGAAGGACAGCTGGCTCGTAGGGAGCATTCCTGGTATCTTCATGTCAATCAGTGGCTGTTCGGGTTGGAGTGGGGTGGGACTGCTGTTGCACAGCTCAGGAAAAAGCATTGCACAAGGAGGGTCTGGAGCCTTCTGTAATGTTGTAAAAAGTACTTATAGCCCTCATTACACATGTATAAGTAAACATGAGAACATTTGTCCCAAATCTGCAGATTCTTCCCACAAGAACCTTCGTGACTTTCATGGCCCCCTTTGTAGATCCTTGATCTCAGCTTTTACTGTTGGAGTGTGTGGTGTGGTGTGTGTGTGTGTGTGTGTAGAAAAGTGTTGGCATGCCTTTTGCCTGCACCCTGTGGAATAGCTCTAGAAACAAATGTTTCCGCTTAGAAACCACAAAAGAAGCTTTGCTGAGCCGTTTAAAAATGTTCCACTTTTTATCTTCAAAATTATAATGGCTGATGGCCACTTCATAGGCCCTTTCCACATCCTACCTCTTCTCGGCGCTGGGTGCAGTGCTCGTGCAAGCAGCCTCTTGTGAGAGACCCTCATGTCCAGGTTTCTTCAGCTCCACACGAGCTTACTGCTCACGCGAAAGCTCTGCCTCTTCCTTTTGCAGTGCAGCCTGGGACCTTCCCAGGCTGCACTGAGACAGGAAGCACAACCAGCCCAGCTCCCAAGGCTCCGCACGCCAGGTAAGTGCGCACGGGGCCCGAGAGCAATGCGCAATCATGCAGCAATGCAAAGGTGCGTGATCGTTGCCTGCCGGCCCCTGGAGCCTTGCACGATTGTGAGGGCATCATGCAGATTGCTCCTCACAATCGCACGAGGCTCCAGGCCCTCTTTGAAAAGGGCCATAGTCATTTGATTACCTATGGAGGAAGTTCATCTTTTGGAAAGTCAATTAAGCAATCTTTCATTGTCTCTGTTTTTTCAAGAGAGGAAGTGGTTTTTACATTATCTGTTGTTTTTAAAGAAGGAAATAATTTGCAACAATTGTACTGTGCCCATTGCCACTCTCTTGTAACAGTGAAAGTGTGAAAAGGCAGGAAGTCATGGATGGAGGTGGGCAGTAAGAGAAGAGAGTAAGATGTTCTTTTTTTCATTTCACTCCATGTCAATAATTGTGGTTTGTTTCTGCTGCAAGTTCTTCTGGAGTTCATTTCACACCCCTGCCCTTGTATCTAGTCAGGGAGACCAAATACCTCTGATGAACAAAGCCGACCCCTTAAATTCTGTAAAATACGAAAATGTCTTTTCCAAATCTTTGGGGAGAGATAGCAGCAATTTCAGTAGGTTTTACGGAAAGAGCAATATGTATACTATGATATGTTGGGTACCTGCACAATGTGGTCCAAGGACAGAATTCAAATTGCTTGGAATAGCCATTTCAGTTGGAGATTCTGGAAGTTGCGCTTTGAAAAGCAGGGTCTTTTAGACCCTGCATAGCTCCTAATAGGTAAAATCATAGAAACAGCATAATAAATTGTGCAAAATGCAGGAACTTTTGCTTAATGCTGCAGCTCTGGGACATTTTAATCACAGAATTTCCTTCTTTCTCCCCCATTTAACATTAGAAATATAATGATACTCATGGGTACCAAGGGAGGCTTGTTGTTATCTTGATTCTGTACTTAAAACTGCAGGACAATGCTAGTGAGGCACCTTAGCCAAACTCATTTCATGCAGAATTTATTGTCTTCATCCTCCTCCTCCTCATCATCAGTTACTTATATAATACTGTCTATGGCTATGTGTATGGTGCTTTACAATAAAACAACCAAAAACAGTGAGTCCTGCCAAAAGCACGCAATCTAAAATATATGTATGTATACACACACAAACACAGAGAGAACAAAGGAATAATAAAACTGTACCGTACAAATTATCTAGATAAAATACAAAAATGCAATATACAGTAGAGTCCTGGTTATACGACCTAAACCGGCGGGCGCAGGGTCGAATAACTGAAATGTCGGACGACATGGAGCCCCGTGGCGGCTGCCATTTTGGGGGCATGTCGGGGGCGCGTCGGGGCAGGCCTGGGGGCGTGTCTGGGGGTGCGGAAATGCCTGTGGCCACGCCCCCAGGCAGCTGTGATGTCAGTTAATCCGGAGCGTCGGATAACCGCAGGTCGAATAACCGGGACTCTAGTGTAATATAAAGCAAACTGACAAGTACATCCAATCAAACTGTATGAAATTATAAAACAATATTAAACTAAAACTCCAAAAGCTTTTGGAAAGAAGAACATTTTTAAGTGAGATTTTAAAAATAATGAGGGAAGAAGCAGTCCACATATATTCAGGGAAGCAATTCCAAAAGTATGGAGCAGCAAATGAGAAAGGGTGAAACTGAGTCAGGGAAGAGGAAACCCTTGCTTAGGTGAGAAGTTCCTGGAATGCAGATCTCAAACAGGCTGGTAAAAAGAAATAATGAGTGAAAGATAGGGGTATAGGGCTTTGCACATCTTATGTGAACAATAGATCCCATGGTTTGGTCAATAAGTAATGCTCTTGCGTGGCATCTCTGAGCTGAGACCATAAGAACAAGAATTATTTTGCCTAAGTCATTCTTCTAACTGTCACTTTGTCGGGGTATTGTTTAATTCAACGACTGCATGTACTTGGAAGCCGTTTCTCCTTTCCTTTCACCTTAGGAAGAGGAATAAATCTGTTTGCATTGTTGGGTAATAGGTTTGTGTCTTGGCAAGAACTAATATGCACCATTCAAAAGGAAGTGATATACTTTTAACACCTTCTGTAACTGACAGATCACAGGATGCAATATATTTTTTAAAAGTTGTAGGCTTTTGTGGATGTTTTCCTTTGCCTTGTCGAGGTATTAGAAAGTGGCATTGGTGAGGTTTTTCTGGTTGTCTGTGCTGTTTTGTTACTTTCTGGCTGGCTGCCAAAATTAGATGCAAAGCCAGATAAAAATTCTAGCTGAGCTGCTTTTCCTGTTTCCCTGGCAGTACAGTGTTATCAATTTGAGGCCTGTCTTCTCTCTTGAGATATGCAGGGCGATCTTGTGGTGGATTTTCTCCTTGTTGTCTTGTTAGTTATTTCTCCTCCTGTGATAAATGACAATATGAAGATTCCTTTAACCAAAATATACAACATGTGAAATTGAGATGATAAAGTCAGCTATACAGTTTTACAGTCCTCACTGACCACCATAAGTGAAGGATGGAGAGAGTTCTTTCCCCTGCACACACCACATTCGGTTGAGTACTTTAGAAATATTTATAGGCATGCCTCAGTTGAGAAAGCCTCTGACAAAGAAGGTTCTTTTTACAAAGTTTTTTGAACCCTGCCCAGCACCCCTTTGTTCCTCATCTTCTGTCTAGCTGTAAGTTTTTTTTAGTGGTATCAGCATGGGAGAATGGGAAAAAATTGCTGGAGAACACAGACTTTAGGGACCAAATTTTAGCAGTGTATCTCTAATAAACAATGGAATAAAGAATGGGCTGAGAAACAATAGGATTCTGTTCTGTATGATCCTACCATAGCTTCATATACCTGCCTACAATGGACTAGGTAAATGGCTGCCCCTCGAATCCCTTACTGATTCAGTATGAACAGTAAAACATAAAGGAGGAGAGCCTATAAGTCTACCTCACCAGTTACCCAGCATGTTAAAAAGCATTGGTCACCAAAATGGAAGAACATAAAAAAAATGGAGACTGATGAAAGATAAATCATTCCTGGATTCATTTTGGAAGAAGTCTTTATTGGACTGCAACATCCAGGATTCCTAGCTAGTTTGGCTAATGATGAAAAATGCTGGGAGTTGCAGCTGCATATGCAGGGCACGATTTGGCCATCTTGCTCTAGTGGTTTGTCTAAGGGCCAAAACAGTGAGATGTAATGGATTCATTATAAGATCTCCAGGCTCATTTTAGAGCCCGTTGCTGTCAAATTTTCTGCTATGTCATACAGATTTGGTGGTTGCCTGATGATATTAGCAAAAAAGAGGACTTCAGTTACCTATCCCTTCTGAAAAGTTCTGACTTGGGGTTGGGGAGCTACTTCCTCAATGCCACCGAATTTTACTGGTGCACAGCATAGGGGCTGAGTAGTTCAGCCTTCAGTTAGTGGGGGCCCTTTCACACAACAGTTTTATGACTCCACCCTTTGAATCTTGGGATTTGCCATTGGAGGGGAGGTATTTCAAAATTTCAGCAAGAAAGCTCTAGTCCCCCACGAAAGTACAAACTCCAAGATTTCATAGTAGCCATGGCAATTAAACTGGAATCATAGTGTTATAATTGCGTAGTGTGGAGGGGCACAGGGTAGGTCCAGCATAGCCCTTTTTTTCCTCAGGAAATTGACTGTGCCAACATAAAAGCATCTGCAAGGGACAGCGAGGTGGATCAGATTGTCAGTGCTGTGAGTGAGATACAAGGTTTTCTCTGACCTAAACCACCCCTTCTGAAAGCACTGTCAGACAAACAACACGTAACACAAACAACAGAAGTTATTGTTGCAGTTACAGGGAGGAACGCAGTTTAGATCCTGGAAATGGCACATCACATGGAGGAGGAAATGGGGAATGGGATTGAACTCCTCCCCCAACATTGCTACCTCACTCAGATCAAAATTCCTGTAAACCAGTCATAAATTAAAATCTAAATGTCCAAGAGAAGCCATCATGATCATCTACATCTCTGGTGTAGTTTGACCATTTGTTCATATGCTTTGGGTACCAGGAGTAAATAAATACAATGTCTGCTGTTACCATCATGGCCACTTTTATTCGAAGAAGCAAACCTGCCTAGCAGATGCCAGCCATCTGAATGTTTAGATGCTCCAGTACGTCTGTAATTCTTCCCAGAAATTGAGCTGCTTGCTTTATCATGAAGAAACAATATTCATTTTGTCACTAGTCAATCCTGCAATACAACCTCATCCTCTAGAGAAGGACTGACTACACACAGTGCTAGTAGAACTACTTCCCTCTTGAGTCTGGAAGGGCAACAAACCTTTTAAACATGTTCCATGTGTACATTTTCAGCTTTCTTGCTTTTAGGCAGGAAATGTTTTTTGCTGATATCAGAGCAGTCTTAAGAAAAGAATAAAAGCAGATGGTTCTGCCTGCGATTTCCTTTTAATTCAGATTTTTCTAGAATTAACAACTAGAGTTTGGAAAAGTTGCTTTTCTGGATTACCTAGACTCACCCACCTGACTGTTGCCATGTTGGCTGGGGGATTTTGGGAGTTGTTACTATCATTAGTTATTAAAATATTTATACCCTGCCCTATATCAAAAGATCAAAAAAAAATAGTTTCCAGATTTTGGCTAGCCAGTAGTACACTAAGGGAGTATAAACATATTTAACAATTCATGGCAGTCCTCTCCTTCTCTTTGCTTTTGTGTTGCTTTTGTCCATTGACTTACTTTAAGTTGTATAGCCATCTGAAATAGTTCGCTTCCTTCCTCCCTTTACCCCCCACCATTATTAAATATGTTCTCATAAGCATTTTTTTATTTTCATTAGCATTTTTATTCAGTTTCCAGACTTCCATAGTGGTATTGCCAGAGCGTAGATATTTTTTTAAAAGGCACAACTAAGCTATTTGTATTTATAATGGTTTAGGTAAGAACTGGTGTCATGTTGTGGCTTGACAGTTGGACTAGGACTCTGTGAGACCATGGTTCAAATCCCCACTCAGCCATGGAAATCCACTTGGATACCTTGGGCAAGTTACACTCTCTCAGCCTCAAAAGAAGGTAGGGGCAAACCCCCTCTGAACAAATCTTGAAAAAAAACAAATTACCCAATAGGATCACTTCTTTGTACATTGAATCTACTTGAAGGCACACCGCACCCATCGCAACAAATGTTTTTTAGAGTATTGGTACCCAGATGCTTATTTCTGGACTGGTGCTGGTCCCTAAGCCACTAGCTACTGGTCTTTTGCAAGTTTTCAGGAAAACAAGAAACAATTGTAGCCAGCAAGCACAGGTTTGCTGCCTGTTCCTGGCATATTGGAAAAATACAATTGCCAGTCCCTTGTATCATTTCTAGAGAATACAATCCTACATAAATCTCAACAAACACACTAAGATTTGTTTCAATGTTAGTGTAGCAGAAATACTTTCATGAACAGTTGTTTGAATTAAACAAATCCCTTTGCTCACCTTAAAAGTCCTTATCTTTGTGGGATTCAGTCAGATATTCCTGAAGTGAAGAAGTGCCCTTCCTATGGAAAAGCATTCTGCATTATGGTTCAGAAATTCTTGTTTGGTTATATGTATACTGAGTAGATCCACAATCTGGGTACAGAGTTAAGAAATCGGGGATGATGGAATAAATCCATTTTTGTGAATGGCCAGTAATTTTCATTGAGATTTTTCTAATATTTTTTGTTTTTCTTAGACAACTGTTAAGCAGAGTTGCCAGGTCAGGCCTATCCTAGACTGTGAGATTTCAGGGCTGAAACCCAAGTGCTAGGGACAATCTTATGTGCTGTCACAGGGGCTGGACACTGGTGATATCACGGGGGGCTTGGTGTTACACCCATTAAACATGATACCTTAAGTATAAACCACAATTGCACGGTGTATGCCATTCAAATAAAGAACACCAGGTTTAACAAATGAGGAACTATATAGTGCACACAGTGCAGATTCCAGGCAGTGCTCTCACCCTGAGATTCTTCCTCCCTCACCTTGAGGACTAGAGAAGAAGGACCAGTTCTTGAGATCTGGCAACCCTACCATTAAGAGGTCCAGTCCTAGCTACTTGATCTACCAGCAAACAAGGCAAGGTCAATTAACATGAGAATTTCTCTAGCACAGAAGCAAGAATCATGCAGTTCTCCAAATGTTGCTGGATTTCAGTTCCCAGAATTGGTCACTGACTAGGGCTGCTGGGAGTAGCAGTCAAACATATGGAGCTCCACATGGTTCCCACCCCTGCATTAGCAAGTTCTGGTGCTTCATAAGGCCATCAAGGATCAGCACAGACTAGGGCATCTCTGTGTCTGTATTTGGACCTGAAGGGCCAAAGCAAAGTATGGATGCATGGAAGACTAGTTGCAAGCAATCACAGTTGGTAACATCACGCAACATTTTTTCCAGTCTTGTAAGGCAGCTGTATCTTAGCTTCCAATTTCCTGGTCTGGGAGATTGAGCAAAAAATGACCTTAAATCTTTCCTTATGCATAACTTCCTGAATTATACTTTAGTTGATATACAACAGGAGTGGAAATGATAAGGTTGGTGGGCCACATGTGGCCCTTGACCTCCCCAAGGATTTCCCAATGGATTTTTCATCTGCCCAAGATACATGGTTTTTTTGCTGGAAAATAAAAACCCCTGGAGCCTTAAAAGCTGTTTTAGAGGCTCTCCCACCCTTAAAACAGTGAAAAACAACAGGCAAGAATGACTTCTGGATGCCCAGAAGGTCACTTCCTGTGACTGTCACTTCCTTCCTGCTGGCTAAGCATGGGGGAGGGGGGTCCAAAAAAAAAAAACATTTCCAAGCTTTAGCTACAAGGGAGTACAGGCTGTGGCTCCCAGCTCCTGTGGACAACTTTGTTTTGCTGCCGACAATAGAGAAAATTGTGCTCACTTCCTCCAAGCCTATCAGGCAGTTCTGTTCAGACTTCCATAGTAATGTGTGATTTTTGATTTCCTGTTTCAGCATGAAACAGGTTTATATAACTCCTTTTACCATAACTTGTGTCTGGGGCTTCAAGCTCCAGGCATTTTTATGTGGAAGAGCAACTGGAACTGAGGAAGTAAATCTTTACAGTACTTCCCTTTGCCAACTCTGAGGGGGTTTGTGCTTTGCCACTGGGAGAAAAATAAAATTGTCCAAGATTGAGGGTAAAGTTGCTTCAACAAAGGGCATTTTTTGAGCCTGTGTATGAGAAATTGCCCATTTATTTGCTGACAGGCGTCCTGCCTAGTCATTCTTTTGAACAGGGAGGGCAGGACTTGAAGTTTTATGTGTGTTTTTATGAACCTAAGAAAGCTTGGCTGTAAAAGTTGTGCTTTAATTCACCTGTGCTAGTGGCAGTCTTTGTACGAAAACTAACTCTCAAGTGATTGCTTCAAGCCCCATATATTTTCACCTGATCATTCTTCTGGTAGAAAGTGATTTCTTTTTGTATTTTACCTGTTTGTGTACCTTCCTGACACAGGGCCCTTTTCTAATCTTACAGTTTTGCCTGTCACACACTTTTGCCACTTTGTTGATTATCTCTTATTTTTTTAGAATGGTAATGGTGATGGTGATGAAGAAGACAATGATGGCTATATCTAACCATGTTCTTCCACTGGATTCTGCTACTTTCATCAGCAGTCTCTCCTCCCCTTACAGCCCCTTGGGTGTCCTAAGAACTGAGAAACTCACAGTATATTTTCAGTACTATAGAAGGCTCTAACATAGAGAGTGACCCCAGTTGCTCTGGCGGGAATTCAGTCTAGTGGAAGTATACCACCATATTCTAGCCAGTAGTCACTATGATTGTGGAGTTATCTGGCCACAGTGACACGTGCCTTGATTGCATCCCATTCAGATTACTGTAATGTGCAGTATGAGGGATTGTCTTTTTGTCAAGAAACCTTGGCAAGCCTAAAATGCTGCAGCTAGATTGTTGAATGGAACTGGTTCAGGAGCATCTAACTCCCTTATTGCAACATCTTCACTGGCTACAGGTCTGTTTCTGGGCACGGTTCAAAGCGCTGGTCATGACTTATAAAATCCTATAAAATTTGGGTCTGGATTGTCTGAAAGGCTGTCTCATAGGAATTTGCCTGAGTTTTGAGACCTTCAGTGGCAGACTTTTCTCTTATTCCCACCACCTTCACCAACACATTTGATGAAGACATGAAAGAGAGTCTTTGGTGGCTGCTTCTAGTCTGTAGAACTCCTTCCTGTGGGAAGCTAGTTGGCTTCTTCTCAAGTTCATGGAGAGTCCTTGGGGAACTGATGAGCTGACCTTTGAAAATGGTATTTTAGTGGTCCAGTGGTAGTATTACCTGACCTTGTGGGGTTTGTTTGTTTGTTTGTTTGTTTGTTTGAGGAAGATCTGTAGATACTTCTGTTCTGTCAGTGACAGAAGACAGAATTACTCCATTTGTTTCAACTTGGGATTTTTCTTCCCTTTTTTGGAAAAGTAAGAAGCTTATATAAATTAAAGAGTGGAGTGGCAACAGAGAGAAATCATCCACTTTCTCTTCCAAACAAAGAAGAACCTTTGATAGGTGTCAGACCTTTCTGGACAAATCAAGGAAGTACCAGGACTACTTTATACAAGATCCATACAGTTGTGATTATTACTAGAAGAATAGGTGGCTTATTAGAAAGATTAGATGACTACATGGAGGAGGAGTCTTCCAGTGGCTATTAACTATGGTAGCCAAAGTACAGCTTCTGTTTTCAGTGACTGTTTATCACTGATTACAAGACACAGATCTTTGATTTTGAGCCTTGATGTAACCATTGTCAGCAGGCAAGATCTGCTATTGATTTTGTCCTGCAATTATTGCTCTTCTTATTGTATCAAAATGCTTTGTGGGAGTGCAGATTGATCACTACTGCTACCCAATGTGCAAATTGGGTTTAAGCCTTTTGTATTTTTTTTCATGCATTTTAGTGCATTTAATGAATTTATCACTTTTAATAACCTCAGGAAGTTTTATCTGGACATCATTTTTATCTTATCCTGCAAACAGCCTTTGTGATGCCGGTTAGATTGAGAGATGGTGACTGGCCCATGAAATCCAGGGAGTTTTATGGCTAGGCAAAGCCCTGAACCCTGAAACTTTTCAGATCTCATGCTACACTATCTTCTAAATTCATTTTGTAAGGGAAAATTGATTATGGAACCTAAAGCTGAGAGTTTGTGTGTCTTAGTTAAAAAATGGAATGAATCATTTACTCTTGCAGTGGATCACTGGTGCTTGATCTACCATGAAAAGTGTCTAAAATTGGTCCAGTGGGATCTGGGCTTCAACAATGGACAGGCCATAGAATGAGAGAACCCTGGAGAGCCTAAGGGAAGTCATAAATTTACTGCTGACTTAAACAGACCCAGAGTTTGGTCCTACTTTGATAGAATGCTGAATTTAGCCTGAACAAAGAGTTAGACCACAAAAGCATAACCAAAATAACACTGAAACAAATGCCATGAGAATGGTTGGATTGTAGTGGTTAGATCAGCAGATTAGAACTAGGAAGACCTAGGACAGTTCAGACCTTCAGTCAGAGGTGAGGTTCACTAGATGGCCTGGGGCCAGTAATTGTCCCTCAGATATGTATTTCATGGGCTCTTGTAAGAATAGAAATGAGGAAGAGGACCGTATATGTTACCTTGAAACTCCTTGGAGGAAAGGAATAATAACAACAACACCAATAACAACAACACTATGGAAAGAATTATTATTATTCTGCAGCATTATAATTATAGAATCATAACGCAATAAGAAGAATAGAATATTATTATAATGCAATGTTTTAATAATATAATAATAAATAATGGCAACTATAACAATCACAAAGTAATAACAGCATTAATAATATATCGTGTTCTGCACTTGGAATGGCTGTGTGTCTCTGTATTTCTTGCTGACTGTAGTAATTGATTTTAATTGCCTTGATTTTTAAATCCATCCACTCTGTTTTACAAGGAAACTCATCTTAACATCTTTATGTGTTCTTTTTTGTCTCAGCAAGAGTGTACCTGGGATGACCCTTCTTGGTGCTCAGAGCCTTTAGGGTGGGGATTAAGGCAATAATGTCATTCACTATCAACAGTTCATACCTCTGTTAAGAGTGTTTTATGATCAAATGCACAGTGAAGAACAGAGATATATGTATATGGAGTGATGGTGTGGGTGGAAGGTGAGCAACATCCAAGCCAAGAAGACACTGGGGAGTAGATCTTGCTAACAAAGTTTTGCTTTAGAACACTATAAAATAGACTTTCTAAAAAGTCCCGCATCAAATGAAATGTTAAGATCTTGAATTAAACATATTTGCTACTTGGTATTCAGTGAATTATTGCTTCCCTTCATAGCATTTACTAAGAATTATAAGATCTTTCAAGTCATTCAAGATTACTTCTCATTCCTTCTCTCTTCAGCTTTAAAATCATGGCAGGCTAAAGTGTCCCTGAGGCTTCTCTCTCTCTCCCCGCCAATGTTTTTTTTTTTTTAAGTTTTAAATTATAGATACAGGGGAAAGGGGGAAGAAAGAGAAAAATGGAAGACAGAGAAGGGGGAATAGATTCTTTGGATATAACCATAGAGTAACCATACATTCATATAAGCTTCACTATATGTCAGAAAATATACTTGAAGTTATCTAAAATATATATTCATATTAGATAAATTAGTAACATCTGATCTCTGAACAGTGGATCTTTTTTATCATAGAATATAAATCTTTCTGCTATAATGGGTCCATCCAGGATTCAACCATGTTCTCCTAGAGCTCTTTATAGCCAAATGGTCCTGAAAAATAAATACTACTGACTAAGCTGGTTGAGAGATTCTGAAAGTTGCAGTCCTAACAAAAAGTAAAATTTCCAGGTTAATAAAAACAAATGCCTGAGGATCTACCCCCTTCCCAAGAACAACTCATTAACTCTAGGTATAGAACAACAACCTTTTTATCTTAGGATGACTTAGATGGGCACCTCCAACACACTTTTGGATTGACACTTGGAGTTAATGCCATATTGGCATTTTCCTCATATTGGTAGCTGTGTTTTACCTTGGGGAAGAAGGTACATTAAAAACAATTGAATAGGTTAGAGTAGTGGACTAGAATTATTGAGATTGAGGTTCTAATCCCCGCTGGACCATGAAACTCACTGGGTGACCTTTGGCCAGTCACTCTCCCTTAGCCTGACCCACCTCACAGGATAAATGGGAGGGAGGAGAGCCGTTTATGCCATCTTAATTGGAGGAAAAGTGGGATAGATGTAACTAATAAATAAGTGTATGTGTAAAATAAAAGGTGTGTAATCTGGATGTGGACAACATCTAGCCCACAACAGCTGCCTTTTCCTAGGAAGGCTTTCCTATTTCTTTTTCTTAGGACAGTCTGTACAAAAGATAGGTCATCACCTGGAAGGAGGCAATAAGTATAGACTCAGTGACACGGGACTCTGGTGAAATACCTCATACTTGTTCATAGTGATCTTAAATGTGTCTAAGTTCGGAGTGTGCACTTAGATGTTTTCACTTGTATTTACCTGAGCATATAATTAATGTGTTTCCTTGTCTTCTTCATTAACAGACCAGTTGCAAGGAAGTGTCATTCATCACTGTACTGCAGCCCGCATCAGCCCATTTTATCCAGAGCTCAGATCAACACCAAGTGAAACTGACTGGAGACTGTTACACCACTCATTTCCATGGGGACTGTACCAGATCCCCTGAGGTCTGCCAAGCTTTCATTGGTCACTGTGTCTGAGGAGAAGAATGGCCTAGGAGACGTGCCATCCTCTAAATGTCAGCACAAGCAAGCAAGCATAGAGAGAAACAGCAATGGATATCCTTTTGGTGCCAAGGTGCAGCCCTCTGGAGAGCAGTTATTTGAAGTGAACTGTGTGGCGGAAGCCAACATTCCAAAGGGTGAGCAGCTTCATGGGTATGACACTAGCCACCCAAACATGTTTTCTCCTGGGTCTTTCAGCCCATCCAAAGAAAGCTGCCTAGCAGCTCTGGAACCAGTGAATAACTCTAAGCAGGAAGCCAGCAGTGGTTCCAAAGGTCAAGTCTTAGTGGAAAGCCATAGTTTGGCACATGGAACATCAAAGGCACCTGTGACTCAACAGGCCAAAGAAGTTGGGCAAAGTCATGGTGGAGAGCTCCTCTGTAGTGCAGTTGATGATAAAGCAAGCTCTCCTGAAGGAGGTGATAGCGTCATAAAGAGTAAAGCCTGTGATCCTTCTTCTCTTCTTCCCAGTCATCTAGATACTCCACAAACCACTCCAGCAGTAAATCAAATGGTGGAGGAAAGGTTTTGTCCTGAGAAAAATGGAACACCAGCTTCAGCAAAGGAGTTGGAAGCTGTTTCTGATTTTGGGCTGAAGGCCCCTGTTTGTTTGGAAGCAACACTGAAGGGTACAAAGGATGCAAGTTCCCATCCTAGTGCCAGGACTCTGCCCGAATATGTACCTAAATCCAAATCTGAGAATCCATCCCAGCCATCATTCAATGATGAGACTGCAGAGGAGGCTGTGCCAGAGCTCTCCAAGTTCAGAGACAGAAGTACAATGACTATGCAGTCTGACAGCAGGCCTGCAGATGGAGAGGATGTGAGTAAGACCTGTCAAGATGCTGAGGTTCAGGCTGTAGCTAGCATGGAAAGTAAATCAGCTTCTACCAGTCCAAGTATCCTTGCTGCCTTCCTAAAAGAAAACATGCCATCCGAGGCAAAACAGAAGCAAGACCAATTGCACATTATTTACACAGGTGCCAGCGGGAAGGAGCAATCTGAAATTGTTGACAACTTTGCCCCAAAAACTCCATCCACTGGCATCATGCCTGAAGTGCATATTCAGGCACCAGCTGCAGCAAAGAAGAAGCTGGTATCTCAGGTTGTCAAACTCAAAGATGTCCCAGCAGGCATGATAGACACAATCCATTCAGCATCACTGGATAAAGCAGAGCATCTGTGCCCTCTGGCACCTGGTTGTACTCAAGAAATATTGATCAAGGAGATGGAAGTACAAACAGCAGGCATGGCTAGATACCACAGCGGCCTTCCTCAGCAAATGGCGGACAGCTCAGTTTTGCAGAAGACAAGGCCTGTTTACCAAATTTCTATCCATACCAGTAATCAGCCTCTGGCTCCCTCGCATCCTGTGAACATTCAAACCACGCTACCTCCATGCTCTCCTCTACCAGAAGTCAAAAGCAAACATCAGCACCTTGGGTTTTCTGTGCCAGAAAGTCATCTGGCATCTCCGTCTTGTCACAGACAACTTGAAGAGGGTAAGGCCCTACCCACCACTGTGGGTCCTCAGGGCAGCAGACATGGGGAGCAGCTGCAAATCAAGACTGTTAATGACTTAGAGACAGGCCTCTCTAATTTCCATGCGGATGTAAAACCAAAGAGGGAGGGCAGCTTTGTCCGTCCCGATCCTAAAGAACAAGAGATGAGCAAGACAGCAGTTGTGGTGGTGGGTGCTGCTGGACCCCAGGTAACGTCCCCTCTAATTGCAGCCCAGAAAGAACAAGGCAAGTTTGCGGGCACTCCCAAAGAGACAGAAGCATTGGATAGTCAGAGCCTTGCTGTTGGCTTGGAATCTGAGTTGAACAGCAATTCTGCCCCAGATCTAGAAACCAAAACCAGTGAAATGGGAAAGGGTCCAAAGCTTTCCCTAGCAGAAGCTCCTGCTTCCAGCCATCCTGTGGCAAGCCTTGGCGAAAAGAAGAAGGAACCCAAGCCTGAGGCTAAAGTGCAGCTGAAGCAGTCCAAGCATGTCAGAGATGTGGTGTGGGATGAACAGGGCATGACCTGGGAGGTTTATGGAGCATCCCTTGATCCAGAATCCCTGGGGATTGCTATCCAGAACCATCTTCAGAGGCAGATCAGAGAACATGAGAAACTGATAAAGGCCCAAAATACCCAGGCCCGTAAATCAATTTCTTCAGACACATCTTCAAATAAGAAACTGAAAGGGAGGCAACACAATGTTTTCCAATCCATGCTGCAGAATTTCCGGCGCCCAAATTGCTGTGTTCGCCCTGCTGCTTCTTCTGTGTTGGATTGAAAGAGTTGGGGATATGGGTGGGAAGCTGATGCACATTCATTTCTAACCATTTGTTTAATGTGTACGCAAAAATCCATAGAAAATAAGTCCCAAAGTCCAGCTTTGTTGCTTGAGTTTCTGATACTATGACTGGGCAGGAGGAAGCAAAGAGACTACATATTTTATTCCGAGCAGTATCCCATGTTATCTATCTGATTTTTTTTTCCAAAATGGCACCGATAGCTTTTGCTTTTACCTAGACATGTGTGATCCCAGTCAGCTGCCAGAAGAAAGTATAAGCACTTAATGAAGCACAATTAAGAATTGCCAGTTTACTTGTAACAGCCCATGGCAGCTTGAAAGGCAAAAGAGAGGGAGGGTGTCAGACCCTTAAAAAACAATTATTGATGTTTGACTAGATCATATACAGAAGGTTTTTTAAAAAAAATGTTGGTAATGAAAACTTCAACATCCCTTGAATGAGGTGATAAATATTCCTAAACAGAGGAGAATATATATGTCTGCATGTATATATTTAAAGTACCTGTGTTGGATTGATTTTGAAAGGGAGCGGTTTTTCTTAAATTTATAAACTCTGAGAGAAATCTTTAAAGAATTGCGTGCAAGCTCTCTATTTATTCCAGAGAATAAAATTCCAAGTGCCAGGCCTACCTATAGGAGGCATTTAAAAGACAATCTGCCCTCTTGCTTCACATATTGAGGGTAGCTGGGCCTCTGGTGCCAATAATCTGTACAGAATATTGTGCCAAAAGGCCTGTGATTGTAGGCCTCTGGCAGAGTTATCACAATAAAGGTGCTTAGGACTGGAGTGTGAGGGACTTTATGATGACTCCAACAAATTTCAACAGGTGCCAGATATCCTTTCAACATTTTGGGACTCCAGTATGAGATTTCGACTGTTATTTGCTTATTGGTGTGTTTTGTTTTGTTTTGCTTTCCTGTGGGTAGTGCTTTGTAATGCTTTCTTTCTGCATTTTTTACTTCCACACCATGTAGTAGTGTAGAAAGAAGGATTTTCCACGACATGTGGAAACGTGGGAAGGATTCAGAACCTCGTGTAGCCCTTTTAAAAAGTTTGTTCATGCTGCTCATAGACATCTCCACCTTGTAAAGCAAGAAGCAACAGAACCTTGCCTGAGGCAAAAGCTTTGTGTGTTCACTTCCTGCTGGGTGCCTTTCTTGGCAAAGGGAGGAAATCATATTGGCAGAAATGTGTTAAAATCACTGTATTGTGATTCATGAACCCGTTGATTGATTGCCATCCAGAGCATTTGTTTTATGCATGTTGTGGAGATAAAAAGTTAACCACACATCCCAATTCTAGGGTTGCTGGGAATCAGAGTCCAACAACTCTTAGATGGTCACAGGCTCCTAATCCAATGTGATGTGGTTGCATCCCAAGGGAGCTGTTGTAGAGAAGCCTAGAGGAGTTGCCCAAGCAGAAATGTCCTGCTGTGTCTCCTTGGTGTGTGTGTGTGTGTGTGTTTGATTCAAGAGTGCCAGTCTGTGACCATCCAATCACTGCCATGGTGGAAGCTATGCTTTGCCCTTTTTGTTATCAGTGTTAGAGAACAACTGGATGGCATTGTTGTATTTTTCTCAAACATGTTTTCTTGCAGATTCAGGGGACATCAGACTCTTTTGATGTTCTTGCACTGCAGCTCCTATTGGTATAGCCAGTGGGTAAAGAATCATGGAAGTTACAATCCAGAAAGCTCTAGAGGGCTGTGTGTTCCACACTCCTGACATAAATAAACTGGGAAGGAAATAAAATATCTCCTTCTGATCTCACCACCTCTGTCCAAAGAATGGCTGCTTAACACCTAGGCCCTTTTTGCACCTTACCTCGTTCCAGTGTGGTCACGAGGAGATCATGTGAGAAGCCTCTTGCTAGAGGCCCTCTCTTCCCCTCCACTTCCCTTCCACACCAGCTCCATGCTGGCCGGAAGGAAGTGTGAGTGCTCCGCCCTGTCCTTCTGCAGCGCAGCCAGGTACTTTCCCAGGCTGCGCTGGGGGAGGAAGGGTGATAGCCATGCATCCAGAGCCTCCGCACACAAGGTAAGTGCGGATGGGGCACGAGAGGGACACATGATTGCACATCATTTTTGGCAATGAGCCGAAAATGATATAATGCGCAATCGCCACCTAATGGCCTTGGGAGCATTGCACGATTGCGAGGACATCGTGTGGAATGGTCCTCACAATCGCACAACGTTCCCGAGGCCATTTTGCAACAAGACTGGATGAGGAAAGGACCATAGTCCAAAAAGAGAAATTGCCTCAGCAAAAAAAAAAGAAAAGAAAAAGAGAACAAGAGAGAAAGTATTTGCATACTTTCATATTTAAATGTATATGTGCCAATTTAGAAATAATTGTTATTCTCTTAAATAGATATAGAATCTGTGTTACCTTAATGGGAAAAATGTGACCAGATGATATTTATACCCGTCCACAGTTGCTAATGGCAGAGAGGCTCCCTCACTCCTTTCCCTTCTTATGGTTCTTTGTCATTAAACTGGGCTTCAGCCTTATAGGTCCAGCCTCCTGTGAAGTGAGTCACATAGCCAACCTCTGTGTGTATGTATATGCCTTCAAGTCATCTGTTGACTTATGGCCTCCTCATGAGTTTTGTAGGGTTTCTGTAGGGAAGGAGCACTCAGAAGTGATGGGCCATTGCCTTCCACTGAAATATAGCCATCCACAATACATGGTGAAACCCCATCCAAGTACTAACCAGGCCTGACTTTGCGTTGCTTTCAAGGTCAGGCAGGCTCTCATACCTTCAAAGTATTTAGCCTCTTTCCTTTTTTTTAACCTCAGAATCCCCCAGCCAGGTAGAAGAGTGTACTTCTTTAAAAAAAAAAAAAAAACTGATTTCCCAGAATCCAGGATAGCCGCTGCCCTTCCTGGCTGGCGCAGGGCCATCGGAGTTGTAGTACAACAGTTAACTCTTCCAGTTTTGAGCAGCAGCATCCTTTTTCACTGTCTTAGTAAAGGGAGGTAGAGGGATCACTTGCAGTCCTTTGCCCCCTCTTAATCTTTGCTGATCCCTCAAAATCCACTTCTACCTTTGTCTAGAAAAAAATGGGCTGAAAAATTAATTTGAAGCAAATAATATTTCTTAAAAATGCTGCTTTCTGGAGCTCCATCTCAAAACAGCCCCCCCCATATCTCCTGCAAGTTACTTCTAAGACCTATGACATCATTTCCAAATTAGTAAAAATAGTGGCACCATTGACTAGCTGCGGCCAATGTTATTCAGCTCAGAATGTGCCCACTCCTGCCTTGGTGGCACGGAGTCCATGACTGCGTCTGTCCTGTCTCATTTCAGTAATATCAGACACTCCAGGCCAGGTTAGAAGAGACTACAGCATGACAACTGCCCAAATTAGGGTTGCTTTGTTTGGGGCAAGGATGATTATCAATACCTCATGTACAATTAAGGAAAGGACACAGGCCTTAGGGTAAAGGGAGCCTAGTGCCAGTGATGATGGGTTATAGGATTTGCAGTCCCATGCATGGTACCCATGCCAGCAAGTTAACATTAGAAAAGAATTGCCCTCGGTAAGGCTTAAATATGTTTGTGATATCATACAGAATCTCAGTGACCCAGTTCTGTGAACCTTTGCACTTTTGTTAACTTTGAGCATTTAAAAAAAGGAAAAAAAAGAAAAAAATCAATTCTAAATTATCCCCCCTTTCTGCAAACTGGGGGTGGTACCCAGCAGGAAGAGCTCAGTAGATTAATTGTTTTTGTAACTATGGTTGTGTAACTGGCACTTTATAGATCTGTAAGCTTGATTTAAGAAAGAAAAATAAGAGGGAAGAGAAATCACAGCCTCCAGATGATGGTCTAACCTTGTCTTTCCACTTCAGAAAAGTCCCAAGCCAAGGGAGCTGGGGGCAACATCAGCAATTCAAGCAGAAAAGCCAGTGATAAGGGTTCTGTGGAACACCTTGTTCAAGGTTAGATACATATACAAGCAAAATCTGTTCATGCTAAGGTAGGAGAGATTTTAGGAGCAAAATCCAGTTTTTCTGGGCAATGCACAAACAGGCGTTTATTCTGGAGAACTTTCAGGGCAGAACCATGAATTATGAGAAATGTGGAGCTGCTGTAGGAGATGGCAGCCTTGTTCTGAATTTGGGGCCAGCCCAAGATATTTTTGCTGCCTGAGGCAGAGCAAGAAATGGTGCTGTTCAGGTCAAAATTCATGGTACCCAAATTAGCCAAGTTATTTTGACATAATGGTTAGAAAATCCCACAGATGCCTCTCCTTGTTTGGAGTAAAGTACATCATCAATACATTTAACATGTAAATATTTGCTGTCCCTTCAAGATACTCAGGATCTGCTAACCATGTCATGCCTAGTAATAGAACCTAGGGATGTATATCCTTGATTATTTCATTTTCACATAGGAGGAGGAGGAGTAATTATGATAGCTTTCTCTTTCCACTGTGAAAGAAAATGAATCTTCCTGCATAGTATTTTCCCTGTATTTGAACATCCCAAAGTGCTGTAGAAGAATTATACTGGAGAGAAAAATGTGTGTGGTTTTTGGCACAAAAAAAACACCAGTTTTCTGCACAGAAAACACTGTTTGAAATATTTTTTCTGCATTGGAAACATTTTGTTTGCACGAGTAATTTCACCACAACAGTTCAGGACATTTCAATGCCAGGAGAAATTTGCACAGAATTATCAGTGTTGTATTATTCGTCCCAGCTGAGTTTCCCAAATGTCAGGAAACAAATTTTTTAGCCTGAGAATAAATAGTTATAAATATTCTTTCCTTCCTTAATAGAATTGGTCTTGATGGCCCCCTTTCTTCTTTCAAACTGTATATTTCTTCACTTTCACCCCACCTAATTTGCTAGCAAGGCTGCAAAAATGTATAGTATTATGTTGTCAAGAAACAAGGGAAATATTACTCCTTGTTACAGAGGAGAAGATCCCAACATAACTTCTGCTGTGACTAAAAATGGAAATTGCTGTAGATTTCTTATTATGTATAGTTCCATCTTTCTATTCCCAAATTTGCCTTCGTGATAAGGTTTACTTCAAAGAACAGTTTCAACTCTGATGCTAGGTTGCAGAGTTTCAAACCCCCACCCCTACCTCACAGTTAGATGCCATTTGAGATGGAATTTTAAGAATCACTCTCTTTACCAATTTCTCAAAGTCACTAAAATAGTTGGCCTTGGTTTGCTCTTGCATTTTAAATTTTAAAAAGTCTGAATGCTATAAGCTAGAAAATGGATAACTGTAGAAATTCAAGGAAAAGTTTTCAACTTCCAGGACCCTCCCAAAGGTCAGTCTCCCAATTTAAGCAAGAGCAGTAAGTGGAACCCAAACTGGCTTTTGGCAGAGATAGAGAAGCCAGCCAACTCTAAAAAATCACAAAAATTGTACCCCTAGAAGCCTCCAGGAATAGCAAAACAAATTTGGTGAGCAGGATATTTGGGGTGGGTGGGTTAGCAGGATCACAGGCATGGCCAAATTATCAGTGGTTCAATTGGAGCAATTGTCCAGGCCCTACATAGGTAGACAACATTGGTGAAGGAAAAGGGTATCGCTTGCTTTCTCTCCTTCCCCCAGCAATTTCCAGAATCCCCCAGTGTTTCTATTATCAAGATTTTGTGAGTTCCTTGAGTAACTGAGTAAGACTAGCTGGAATCAGCCTATGAATCTAATCAAAGCTGCAAGGCTAAAAAAGGGGTTTAGACATAAAAGTTTTTGTGTGTTGCCATCAAACAGCTCACCCACATGCACAGAGGAGGATCTACTTTGAAAACTGTTCAAGGCCCTAACCTTAATCCAGTCTTGGGCCATTTCCACACGAGTCTGTTATAGCGCGATGATTCCATCGCAGTTTCAGCAAACCCCAGGATTCCATAGGAGGTTGAAAGTGGAATCATCGCGCTATAACAGACTCGTGCGGAAAAAAGGCCTTACAAGATACAATTTGCCCTCTCCTGTATTAGTCTGTGGTCAAAGACACCTAGGTGGTGAGCCTACACACAAACACACACACATTTACTAAAACCAGTTATAATAACACTGCAAAAGGAGCGAAGCCACCTCCTGTTACGTTAAAATTGTAAGCTTTGGTAGTGCAAAAAGGAATTAACTACAAGTAACTCAAAATTTGCAACTCATTACTTCCAAACACTGGTATTACTATGTCCTAGGATTGACTGTTTCCAGCATGGCCCTTCTTTTCCAAGATTGTTGGATAGTCAGATCCAGTAACTATCATAGTTTGAGTAAACAGTAACATCTATGAAAAATACGCATGCATTTTTTCATCACCAGAAACATTTTTTTAAATGCCACAGTAGGATAGTAGAAGGCTACTTGAAATGCATGTAGCACAAAGTGGGTGAAATTTTTCAAATCCTTTTTGGAACAGAATCCACAGACATATATCCTAACCCTGTGGATTTCAGTTGGTTAAGTCACTGAAAAACAGTGGGACAAAACCAGTTCAGATATTACTACCCAGGATTCTGTGACTTAACCAGTTGCCTAATCCTGGAGTGGGCAACAGTGGCCATCCAGATACTGTGCTGGCTCTTCTTCTTCTCCTCCTCCTCCTCCTCCTCTTCCTCCTCCTCTGCTTTTTTGAAAAAGGGAAAAATGCTTAAAGCTCTGCTTTATGATCTTAATTGCAGCTTGGCTTCCCGCCATAAGCAGTTGTATTTGGGGAATGTACTCAAATGTACATCTTATCTAGCCTCAGTGTTACTTGCTTGGCAGCAAAACAGCCTGTTCTAGGCTGTCAATGCAAGACACATAATAGCTCATAATTTCCTTCATTTCTTGAAGGAAATTCCAGTTCTAGAACCTCTTTGAAAGATTTGCTTTAACTTTCCACTTTAAACCCCCCACCCCACCCCCGCAAAAAAACAACAAAACAAAACCACCTCTTCAACAGTTAATTTGGCTGCATGTGAAAAAGAAGAACTGAACGTTTGCCATCATCTTTTGGACAAATACTGTCTATATAATATTTGAAAAGATTTCCACAATCTAGCTTTTGACTTTAACCATTGTGCTTCCTGAGGTCTCAAATGTATATATAGTTAGGTACTCCCCCCCCCAAAAAAAATGGAGAATGTGGAGGAACTTGAAAAAGGTGCAGCAAAGATGTGGCCTTGGGGATGCTGGATTGCAATGCCCATCAGCAGTAGATAGCATAGTTGAGGACTATGGGAGTTGCAAGCCCACAGCTGATTGATAGCCCTAGCCTAGAGAAATGAAAAATAAGGGTGCAGTCCTAGATCCACTTACCAGGGTGTTCATCCCCCAGAACTCACTACTACTACTAGGCAGATATGTGTAAACTTATACTGTGAGATTACAACTGTGACATACTTTCCTAAAAGTAAACCCCACTGAATGCAGATTTAAACGGGCATAGGATTGCACTGTCAGGGGTCAGTCTAGAACAAGGCTGCTTGTATACCATAAAGGTCATTCACAGGCTCAGACAAGATCTAACCGCCCACCCCCATCTATTTGCCAGGACTTAGAATCTCACTTGTTTACTTACTAAGTAGTTGACCACATCTCTTATGATTGGTTGGGAAGACATGTGGAGTCCAGTTTCGGCCTTGGAACCCCCACTGACTCCCCAGACATTGACACCTTCCCCAGAAACTTTTCAACTGCAAAAAGACTGTTCAGACCCAGGTTATACCTTATAATGTCCCCCCTCCTCCACACAACTCCTGAAATGGTAAAAAGACCCCAAATCACACATACACACACACACAAAATTACTGTAAGTTTCACTTCTGCTCCCCCAAATGGCAACTAAAGCAGTGTGGCCATGCAGGGTCTTGGAAAAGCTGAAAATGGTTGTTCAGGCCCCAGAATGTAGCAGTCCCTGTGTAGAACATCTCAGGTTAAGTCTATGCCATTTCTAGTTTAAAAGAATCATGTATCAGATGAGAGGGGAAACCCTGCTTTCCAACTGCATCAAAGAGTCTAAAGTGGTATATAAATCTATTTCTTATTTCTTGAGCAGCATTTTGGCTGGGAAAGGTGCACACAAAGCAAAGGAAAATTAAAGTAGAGCTAAATGGAATCCCAGTTGAACCCATTGTTCAACAATTATTGAGGGGGGAGGGAATCTCATTGTGCAATGGGGTGGGAAACTCATGGCCCTCCCAAATCTGGTTGGACTGGAGCTCCCAGTCTCCCTCCCCACTGGCTAGACTGGTTAGGAATGAGGGAAGCTGCAGTTCAGTCACCTCTGGAAGGTTACACATTGTCCATCCTTGCCATGCCACAAGGAGAATATGGCTATCGAGCTGCTAGTCACAAGGGCTGTCTATTTGCTTCCAGTATGGGAACCCAATTTCAAGACCAGTTGCAGGAGAACCTATTTGTGTGTGTGGGGGGGGGGTGTTTTGATATCCTGTCCTGCTTGTGGACTTCCTGAGTGATCCTAGTTGGCCACTGTGCTGCAGGAGAGGGGCCTTGGGTCAGATCCAGCCTTGCTCTTTTTACAATGGCAACCTTAAGCCACTTTTGTTTGTTTGTTCTACATGATGTTTGATGGCTTTAATGTCAATTAAAATTAAAAAGATTTTGAAGATGAGACCATTTGACTTAACTTCCACCTATATGTATTCTATTCCATCAAACCCTCATAAGTAGGATACACTTCATCAGGCTTCATTTTCTAAGCATCTTATCTAATGTATCTTCAGGAGACCTTTTACACCACACAATTACAACATTATGATTCTACTTTAAGTGCCATAGAAACATCTTACAGAATTCTGGAATCTGCAATTCAGTAAAGCACTAGAGCTTTCTGACTTGGAATTCTAAATATCCTCTCCTTAAACTGCAGATTGCAGATGCATAGAGTACCGTTATCTAAAGGGCAGTTCACTTGATGGCAAATTCCACTAGCACCAATGGGATTTACTCCTAGACCGTTTCCACACTACACTGTTAAAGTGCTATTATTCCACTTTCAGCATCCTGTGGAATTCTGGGGTTTGCAGATTAGTGAGGGCCAAGAGCTCTCCGGCGGCGAATTCTAAATGCCCCTCCCTAAACCCCAGGATGGATTCCAAAGGATGTTGAAAGTGGAATGATAGCGCTATAACAGTGCAATGCAGAAATGGCCTTAAATGAAATGGCTAAGGATAACACTCCCCTTTCTTCCCCTCTTGCACTGATCTCAACTCAGGCTGACAGCAGACATGGTTAGAAATCTTGCAGATGAACCTTTTCTTAGCATGGAAATAATTGATGTGAACTTGTTTAAATTCTAACTGATATCGGGGAAGCAAGGCTAGTGAGAAAGAGGAGTCCAAGGTGGTTACAAGGCGTAATCTGAGTATTTTATTAGCACCTTGGAAGATAATAAGACAGCCATCAGTATTAGCCCCTGATGATCTGTAAGAAGCAATCTATGTCCTAATGGAGGCAATCAGAAATTCAGTAATTATAAAGAAATTGAATGTATCGCAGCGAATTTAAAACAGAGGTTTGAGGCGTGTTAAGAGCAACTCTCTTCCCTTAATATAGAGCAAGTCATGCATAGGGTTGAAATCCTTTAGGCCCCATTGAATTCAATAACACCTTCTCTGGAGATTTCCACAAGATTAAATTCCCGGGAATCAAAGGGATATGCTAGCTATCATGAATGAGCACATAACCCAGGCATCTCAAGGGGATTTAATCGCAACTAGCTACAGGTTCAGTTATAAGCAAATCCTATAGGGCCAAAAATACTGCAAATGATCAAAATTTCTTTTTTCTCAGTAGCTAAGCACTGGCTCTCTGTGCCTGCAAGTCATTTTCAACTTGTGGTGCCCCTAAGCAAACTTACAAGAGGGCTTTCTTGGGAAGATATGTTTGGGGGAGTGCAGTTGCCTTCAGCTGATGAGCGCTGGTGGCGCAGTGGTTAAATGCCAGTACTGGAGCCACAGTGTTGTGAGTTTGATCCTGCAGGGCTCCATGTTGTCTCAGCCTCCCATCCTTCCATAGGTCAGTAAAATGAGTACCCAGCTTGTTGGAGGCAATTAGCTAAACACATTGTAAAATGGCTTAGGGAGTGCTTTGCACTGATAAGTGGTATAGAAATGTAACTGCTATTGCTGTTGAGTGTGACTTGCCCAAAGTCACCCAGTGGGTTTCCACAGCTGAGGAGAGATTTGAACCCCGGTCTTCCCGAGTGTTGGTCCAACACTCAAACCATGGTCCCCACCAGCTCTGAGTAGCTGATCACAAAACAGTTGCATAACTGGCCAGCAGTAAGATAACATTTCTGCTATATTGTCAGTATAAATATTTATAAATTGGTTAGTTTTGAAATTAGTGATGACCAACATAATCCCAAGGATGGTCAAATCTAAACAAGTTTAAACTTTTTTTAAAAAAAGAGACAAACTTCATTGGGTACCTTAATTTTTCCTTATGTTTGCTGTGCACTGGCTTTAAAGTAGTTAACATGATCACAAGGAGATCTTGAGACCTTGCAGCACTTACGTAAGTGCTGTATAGTAGATGACAATGTAGTAACCAGCAGTCTGTGCCAAATTAGGCTCTTGAATTATGGCCAGTATATTCACCTTTTATCTTCCAAAAGGCTATGTATAGGTGGAATTTTAAAACTCAGAGCTGAGTTATACCTTTATAGGTCTGCTAAAATACCATCAAGGAGGCAGGTTTCTGTGTCTACCATGTTATAAAGCATTTTGTTTTATTTTTAACATGTTTATCTCCTGTCCTGTATCGTATGATCTCATGGCAGCGTACAATATAATCAGTTTCACCACTGTAAGCTGTATAAAAGAAGCAGAAATAATGCAAACAAACAAAAAGCATTTAAAACAATTTTGACAAATTCAAACAGGAGAGTGAAATCATTTTAAACCATAGCATATGTGCAATTTCTCACATCATCAATGGGGCTTCAGAATCTTCAGTATAAAAAGCCATGATGGGCATCTTTTTCAATATACACAAGATCATAAGCCAAACTTACAATCTTATAACTTTGGGATCCACTTTTATGGCCATTAATGACAATGTGACCCCAACAACCTACCTCTTAAGGCAGGTGGCACCCCAACGAAAGGGTTTCCAAGGCACTGCAGATACAAGATGTTGGGACAAGATCACTGCAGCAATCTCCTGTTCGTGCAGTGTGTTGACACAAGCATTAGGGTAACACTCTTAGAGGTCTCTCCAGATGTTTATCTCAATATGCCCCACAACTGAGAGAAGGTCGCCATCATCATTTGTCAGTACCCTGATTAGCAGAGCCTTGGAAACCCTTCCACTGGGGTACTGCCTGCCTTAAGAGGTAAGTGTTGATGCAGTGGCACTGCCAGATATAGTTATGATGAAGCACCATTGCCATAGTTACATCTGACGATGTAAGATCTTGCCCACGTTTTTGCAGTCTGGAATGTCACTAGTATGGGCGCCCATCAGGTCTCTAAGGGGAAGGTATTCCATAGTTAGGATGTGAGAGCAGAGCAAGCCTTCTCCTGTACCCTCCTACAGCATGTTGCCCCCGCTGGTGAGACACGGGTGGTGGGGCTCTCCTACAGGCCTCAATCCCTGGGATGGAGGAATAAACAGAAAAGTCCAAAAATTGTTCTGAGCAAAAGTCACATGCTTCTGTGTGGCTTGAAGAATCTGTCCAAGTTGTGATGACAGTAGGCTACACATAGAATTAACTGTCTCCATCTCTATAGCCAAAGGGCTTGGAAGTCAGTGAGTGATCTATTGATTGCTTTTATGTAATGCATACTCCATGTGCTTTCCATGTTTTGTGATATTTTATTCATCCAATTACGACCCATCTTTTTTTATTTTACTCATGAACCATACCACTGCATTTCTTTTCTTTGTCTGCTAAGTGACACCCATTATGTTCAAACAATCTTTCACCAGTGACCCTCAGCCAAGTGAAGACATTGGCAGAAATACTCTATTAACACCATTCATGGGTTGTTCTGCCATCCCCCACATCAAGCTAGCACATCAATATGAAGTTCCAGGCAGCCACAGTTGACTATGAGCATACTGGTGTCAGTACAAACATAAGAGGCCTTCATTCACCAATCCAGTACTGAACAACTGGAATGGACACATAATTTAACATTCTGTTGCAATTATGTTCCATTCTTGCACATTTTGCCTTGCTTTTCATTAGCATTCAGCTTTTTCGTTGGTATTTGAAGTGCCATTATTGTGGAGGATTAGTCCATAATATACCTGACAATGAAAGAAACTTGTACTCTTTATTCTGTTACTGTTTTTGTCCAAAATGTGACTTTTATCTGGATTGTATAAATGGTAGTAACCCTTGATGATATTGCTGGATAAGAGTCTTTGGTGTTTGGCTTCTCTTACTGTTTTTTGTCTTCTGTTGGGCCCAAAGCGTGTTCACCTTCCAGTGTGTGTTACAGTGTTGGCAGCTGTCTCCACATTGAGGTCACCTAAAGTCTCTTGATGTTTATTCTTGTGCCTTCAGATGCTTTGCTTCCACTCCAGTTCATTCACCAATTGTGAAGTAATGTTCAGTAAGGAATCTTCTATCATTTTCTTCCATTCTTTTCTCAGTGACTTCTGAATCTTCAACATTCTGAACAAGTTTTCTCATAGGGATGTATTTTAAACAACAATAACCTGCAACTGAGCGCCGTTCCGAAGAATGCTTCAAAAGAACAGAAATTAACAGCAAAGGAAAACCTCCATGTTTAGGCAGATATCAAGCTCCTGAGGGGGAAAAATAGGTATATCAACTCTCTCTGCCTCGTTCTCTTTGTTTACAACAAAACTGTTGGCTTTTCACTAGCAGAGGATGACAAGTCAACAGGAAAAAAACAATGGACATTTTCTGTTCTATGTGGAGATACAATGACCATCTAAACTTTCTGCAGAAGCTTTCATCTGAGGAATTCAACCCACCTTGTCTCCTAGCTGACTAATGCCTCTAATTATAGTGTTTCCAATACATATATATAGGTAATAAGGTATTTTAAAACTGAGAATAGTTGAAAAAAAGATAAAGGTTCCATGGTAACGGAATGACCACAGATGGAAAGAACAGCTGGTAGAGTATAGCTACGGTACAGCTCTTTTAATTGCATATATATATATATGATTGGGGGTTTTTTAAAGAAAAAAATTGGGACTAATAGTGAATACAATACAATGGGCACATAAACCTACAGAAATGCATTCACAATAATGTGCCCTCTGTTCTCCCTTCATCCTCCAAAATACATGAAGTCCATCACACCAGCACATTTCATGTTCTGAAGTATTTGTTTTTGGAAGACTTTTTTCTCTTTGGGTAGGAGATATGCAGCTTTAGCTGCTTGGATTTGGGGTTTTGGTAGTGTTGTTTTAAATCAATGAGCTGGACAAAGACCTTTTAGGGTGACCCTCAGCAACTTCTAAAATGCATCACCATGTTGTAGTCCCCATCTGGGACAGAAGGCTATACCAAACAATAGCATTCTTGTAGTCTTTCATGTCCTACATTGGAAAATGATTTGAGCCATTATCCATACGAGAGATGGTGTTGCCATCCATAAAAAATGTAACTTACTAAATTATACCTGAATTGTTTAAATTGCTCATCTGGCCAACCTAGATAATTTCATTTAAAAAGAAGATTCAGATCTGAAACAAAATGGAATGTATGTGGGTATTATTATTATTATTATTATTATTATTATTATTATTATTATTATTCTCACTTTCACAGTTTACAAGTGTCATTAATTAGTGTTTTGGGCCTTCAGTGATTCAGATACTATCCATGAATCTCAGAATTTTGGACATCAGTTGGGCCAAGAATCCCGGAATCAGTGTGGTGTTATGGGATAATGGAACATGTAACACCATTTTTGTAACTGCACTATTGTGATCCCATCTATAGCAGTTTCATTTAGATGTTTTGCCAGTCTATTTGGCATTGCTCCCAGAGCACGTATCACCACATAACTGTTTTCTTTTATCAGAGGCTACAAATCTCAATTTGTAGGTCTTGCGTTGGTAGGGGTGGTGCAATGAAGCTTGTTCTTTCTTGTCCAGCTGCATGGGGGCATCTGGACAGCTCATGAGTGAAGTTATATGCCTTAACCACTGCTTGGCCACTTGGGCATTAACTGTCTGCTGTTTCACTTTTGAGGAAGAAGGAGAAAGCTTTCAACTCACTTCCCCATACCTGACAATGGCAAAAACTGTTCTTTCTTTCCTGATGGCCAGATGACACCCAGTTGCACTCCTATGTCCAGTCTGCGGCCAGGAGGCTGAACTGTGCCAGGGAGCCAGCTGGAAGCTATTGCTCAAGTAAAGCAAAGGCATTGACCAAAGATGTCCTGGATATTGCCTTGTGCAATGCCTAAGAAAAGTACTGGTGCTGGTGTAACTGAAGGTTACACCAGCATAAGTTACCAAAGGGATTCTCTGGCTTATCCTCATAACCAATGAAGTGCAGTGGCTTCATACATTATACTTCATGGATAAAAGAAGGTATGAAGTCAGGTCTTCTAGACCAAGACCAGCACTATTCCCACCAAAACTGGTTCTCCTGGTTATCTGTCTGGCCGTGACATCTTTCACAATGGCTTGCTGCTTCCTTATTTTTTGCAAAGCTTTGCTATATCCTGTTTCTGATCATTTATGTAATAGTATTTATGCCTGTAAGTATCTGATTTCTTCCCAGTTTCACTAGTTACAGAGCAGAGGTGGAAGCTGTGTGACCTTCCAAATGTTGCTGAAATGCCATTCCCAGCATTCTTCACAGTTGGTTATGCTGTCTGGAGCTGATGGGATTTTCAGTCCAGGAGCATCAAGATTCTGAGCCCTGAAATACAGTAAAAGGACATCCAGGAAGGTGATGCTGAGGGACACTTGGAATGGCATCAACTTGGGCCCCCACGCAGCAACAGAATTGTAGATCAACGAGGATCTGCAAAATACTTATTCCAGTGCATCCAAACTAAAAGGTATAGAACTGGAGCACAGCAGCGTGGTAGTATTTATTTGCTTTTATGACCTGTTTTTCTTCCCAAGGTAATTGGGGAGACAAAGTAATTTACAAGAAGTTAAAAAAAATTTAAAAAAGGTTAAGTGAGACCTTGCATGAAATGTAGCTATGATGTCGTAGTTACACTCCATTTTCCATTTCCTGATCCAATCCCCTAAAACCCACCTTAAAAGCCAGGCAGCCATACCAGTCAAAGGAGTTCTGTGGCTCACTGAAGGATGGCGTGTCTAGCCCCCTCCTGTCAATGAACTATGGTATGACAAGAAATTGTGACAGGACCCTGCAACATTGCACCTGTTTACTGGTAGAGGGGGTGAATGTATCATCCTTCAGTGTCCCATTCACTAGCAAAGCAGAACTCATTCAGTCCAGCTTCCTGGATTTTAAAGTGAGTTTTAGAGACATTTGCAGTCATGACAATGGTGCCATCCTCTTAAATTATGTGGTTGTAAGTCAAGCTTATGACATCATAACTACCTAACTGGATGCCAGCCACAAGTTACCATATTGGGAAAGAATTTTCCCAAATTGTACAATTAAAACAAACACAAATTGAAAGGCATTTTAAAAGCAATAAAAATGTACAATAACACCTTAAAAAAACAAGCAGCTGGTCACCAAAACCCCATCTGAATAAAAAGGATAATAGAAGGACAACAATGAGTTAGAATAGCCTGCAGGGAATACTCTTGGAGGAGCCTCTGGGATGCATTAACTTCTTCAACCAAAGGATTAATATTTTTAAAAGCTGATTTTTCTGGTAGCTTAAATTTGTCTGTTTGTCTGAAGGCTGCTCTTCTCAATGCATTTGTTTTGACAGGTCTGTTTGACTCAAGGGATTTACTTCTTCCCTTCTGTATAAACATCCAAGGCAGTTGACAATGATTAAAGTCTAATATCTCCTGAAACGCGATAAACAGGTACAAAGGCAGCAGTCAGGTGAAACTGCTATATTAAGTGATGTTGGGATTGAACAAGACATATGTGACATAGGCCCAGATGGTGTGAAAGTGAGGGTCTCCCCATATGAGCCTACCCATATTCTGAAGTCTCTGAGGAGGAGTTTCCCGCTGTCCTCCAATGATCACAAGTGCATTTGTTGAGGACATGAGAGAAGGCCTTCTTGGTGGCTGCTCTCAAAATCTGGAAGCCACTTTCATAGGAAGTGAGGCTGGCATGCAGGTCATAGGTACATACAAATTTACTACAAGGATGGTGTGTTTTTCCTCTAGACCTTTGGTGGTAGGTGGGACTTGTTGGTGGTAGCATCAAGAATAGTCAGCTGATCTGGTAGGAGTGACCACAACCCTTTTTTTCCCCCAATGGAAACATACACATGTGCCTACACAGGTTATCAGAAGAGAAAATCTCCTCAACTGGAAGGGAAGAACTGCTCAAAATTGTTCCCAATAAGCAAAGCCATTGAGGGGCATGGGCCTGGTACCTGGAAAAATTACCTTATTGGACTATCGCTCCCACAGCCTCTCCAGCCAGCATGGCTAGTGAACATGTTGGCTGAGGAATTCCGAGTGTTACAGTCTGGAAAAGTTACTTTTCCAAGCTCTGGGTTGGGCTGTCTGAAGGTTTGTGCGGGCCTGCAACTGATGAATCCACTCTGGCTTCTAGTCCGAATTTTAAAGGTGCTATCCCAGGTGTTGAATTATCCTCAAAATAGGCTCAGCACTTTGGGTAGTTCCCATACAGCTCAGTCTAAGACCCAGAAGAGATTTGCCCTGCTGCTGATATGGAGGTCACCCACTGCCAATGAGTTACAGAGTCCTATTTTGCAGAAGTTCCCTTTTGAATGCGCTTTCAGTTACCCATAGAAATTACATCAGGATCCAGAATGTTTTGCAGCAATGCACACCCACATTCCATGCAAGAGAAAAAACAGTACAGGGCACAATGTGTCTGCACTACATTGGTAAAGAAGTCTGATACCACTTTAACTATCATTGCCCCATCCTAAGGAATCCTGGGGTCTGTCGTTTGTCAAACTACTTGGAATTCTCATCTAGAGAGATGTATTGCATTCCCTCAATCACAATCATGTAGGTAATTCTAATTTAATGCACAGTCCTCAGCATAGTGGTTCAGGGGATTGCACTAGAACTCTCTAGCACAGACTTCTAAGTACCTCACTGCACTATAGACCCCAGGATTCTTAGGAACTGGTTGAAGCCCAGACAGTTATAGGGATACAAAACTGATATAACTGTGTACCGTAGATATCCCTTTAGAATCACCAAAACGTCAGACTGCAATTGTAAAGTTTGGCAAAGGGAGGCAAACTGCTAGAGGGAACCATTAAATATGTAGAATGTCTATGGGATCAGGAGGAAGTAACCATTCTCCAAAGCTTAATGGTATACATTGGAACTGTAGGCAGCATTTTAGCTTGTCATGTCTCCTTTCAGACAGAGGGGCTGCAACAAATGATGTGTCAAACTGATATGAAACAGAAAGAGAAAAAGAAAGAAAGAAAGAGAGAAAGAAAGAAAGAAAAAGAGAAAGAATCCAGCCCAAGGGTGTCTAGTAATTATATCTTTGTAAGTGAAAGGAATGGCCCCACTGCCACATATATTATCCAATTGCCCTGCAAAATACAACCCTAATAGTGCATTGAAGAATGAATGGCATTCAAACTCTCTGCGTTAGAATTACGCAGGGACCTGACCTTAACATTCCTCACTGTTGCAAAGGATCACTCTAAAATGGCCACAAATCTATTTGAAAATCAGAAGATTGATGGACTCCTAAAGTGCTTGACATTTTTGTGGCAGCATTCTTTTTCTACATTTGGAATGGGGGGGGGTAGGGGAATTACAGGGCAAAAAACAGAGCTAGTTTAGTTTTCAGGCTGTACCGTAGCTTTTATTTTGGATACTGCTTTTAGAAATTTGCATGTGAAAAACAGTTCTGTAATGATCTAAAGGATGTTATACTATTGATTTGGTCAGCTCCCTTTAGGAAATTCCTTGTTTTGCTGTTTTACATCTCTGGATTTCCACAATAATAAATATAAAACAATAAAACTAATGTCTTTATTAACTATGGGCTGCTTGCTTGTTGTCTGTCTATATTCCATGGTTATAGCAGTTTGGTCTCACTTTAACTGTTAAGACTGCATCCCACAGTGTTTGTAGGATTTGTAGACTGGTCAGTACTTGGAATTCTCTGCTAAACACTTCTGGTGTCATTGTTCAGGGGAGTAACTCTCTAGCAAAGAGTTCTAAGTACCTCTCCAAACTATGTGGAGTGTGGAGAATAGAACTTATAGATCAATATATGTGAGGGACACCAGGTTGAGAAGTCTGATCTACATTACTAGTGGCTTTCAAGCATTTCACACAGAGAAGTTGCCCAGCAAAATTTGCAGATGCCAGGAACAGAACTGGCAGTGTTCAGCATGCATGTACAGCATGTACTCAGCCACAAACCACAGAGTTATGAACCTTCTCCCAACCTGTTCTACAGCCCTCTTTACAAGTTGACTCCTTCGTTAGCTGCTGAGAGAAGGGGAAACAAGATGTGTGCTAAACAGCATTTATTAATTGAGATACATTTTCAAAATCCCCTCCATCCATGTAGGCATCAGGTGTTGGTAGGATGGCTAGATGCTAAAGAGGCTAGCACTTCTCCATCTTTAATTGTGCAGCTTTGTGCTGAAGAGGGAGATTTTAGCAGATGCATCTTTTCATACAAATCTGCTGAATTCTCCCTTCTACTCAAGTATTAAAGAGCCAGGACCCCTGGGCCTCTTTTCCAGCTAATCCAGAATTTGCAAAAACTACTTTTTTGAATGGGAACTCTCAGAAACCTTCAACCAACATAGAGAATGCTGGAAGTTGGCCATGGTGGCTGGAGGATTCTGGGAATGGTAGTCCAAAAGCAACGTTCCTGAGCTCTGATCTAGTCATCTCATCAGCTTTTGAGAAAGCATGTTCACTTAGATTCATGTCCCCTTTCCTCTAGTTTCTCACAGTTTAATGTTACCATTCCAAAAGCAGAGCACATGTGTTACCCTAAGAGGTGGGAGACACTGGAGTCCACCCACAATGCCAGCATCACCTTAGAATTTGGGGAATTATAGCTCAAAGAAGGCCTATAAGAGGAGAGTAATGGCAGGATCTTTTCACCTATGTATACCAGTACTAACTGTGGAGAGGACACCAGTTTAACTTTATTTGAATTGACAAACATGTGAGGAATCAGACACTCTTAGGAACCATGCAAGGTTATTGGAAAGTGATGTGAGAAAGACTGGATTGAGAGAAATTAGGAGTGGAAAGGATGATAGTTAGCAATCTTGAAGAAGAAGGTGACAGCAGAGGGGCTCAGAGAGTGTCTGAGGGTAGCACAGGGCAGCATCAGTCTAGACTACATTCTACATACTACGTACTACAATTAGCTGAGGTCAAACAATTGGCAGAGGTCAAAGCTAGGGTTTTTATATCCTGAAGAAGTGTGCTGACAAAGCCATAATGGCTTTCCCACAGGACTGACAAAGGGGTCTGGATAGGCTGATTGTTTTAACTCCAGAATGACAAGACATTGATGGGATTCATGACAGTCTCTTAATGTTCGGTCAGGTAGGGTGTATAGGAAAGACTTCCATAGGGTAAGATCGAGGGATGGTCTCTGATTGCTCACTAACCTGGGCAGTTCATCTTTCATGGTATTCAAAAATGCCAAGAACCTGAAGCAATGAAGAGATTAGCACAAACTCCAATGTGAGGGTTTTCCGCATTACACTACCTGAGGCCCTTTTTGGACCCTACTTGGTGCCGCTGGAGTCATGCAGGGATCATGTGAAAAGCCTCCTCCAGGAGGGAATCGCGTTCCCTAGCTTCCCTCTACACCAGCTCCGTGCTGGATGGAAGGAAGCACGATAGTTCCTCCCTTTCCTTCTATAGCACAGCCAAGTACTTTCCCAGGCTGCGCTGGGGGAGGAAGCACGATGGCCATGCTTCCTGACATTCCACACACAAGGTAAGTGAGGGAGGGACATGGGAGGGACGTGCAATTGCACATCATTTTTGGCAAAGAGCTGAAAGCGATATAATGTGCGATTGCCACGTGATCGCTACGGGAGTGACGTGCAACCATGAGCACATCATGCAGAGCCATCCTCGCGATCCTGCATCACTCTTGTGGCCATTTTACATGGGAAATGGTATGCAAAAAGGGCCTGAATTTTCATGAGCTCAAACACATCTCCAGTCCGTATGACCCTGACCATGTTTCCTAACTGTTCTCACTCTAGCTCTCAGCATAAAGATGGAGAATGTATGGCCCTTCACATGCTTTTTGGATAGCAACTCCCATAATCCCTCACCATTTACTGGGCTCCCTAAGGAGGATGGGAGCTTACCCAGTCACAGAGATCCTTCCTATTATTTCCTCTTTGCAGATGTACAGCCATGGTACACTGATGGTGCGTAAAAAAACAGTTTCTTTACTAAGTGCTCTCTGACGCAAAAATAGATGACAATACCTCATGCATATTATTGGAAAATGAGAGAGATTTGGTGGATCTCTCTACATAGCAGAGCAATTTACACACTGAGCAGGTTTGAACAGTTTACCAGCCTACCTTATTCCTTTCACATACTTAACTCTAGCTGAGAAGTAAACACAAACTTAGGGTTAAAAAAAAAAAGGTGTAAAAGTAGTTTACTCACAGATACTTGTGCATAATCTACACAGGTTCATGTTCTTGATGAAAATAAGAAAAAATAAACAATTATATGTTTTCATTGGAGCTTCTCCTCTGGAGTGCTCCTGGTCTCATGCTTGAAAGGAAGGCAAGTAGAAGCAAAACGGAGAAGGAAACAGAGACCCCAAGAACAAAAGATATTTAGGTGATAGAGGAAGAGAGTGGGTGTGAACAAACAAACAGGAGCCAATCTTAGGTTTTGTCCCCGAATTTACAGAGTAATCATGCAACCTAACTTGCAGTGAATTCAAAGCATGCAAAGGTTGCTCTTCCCAACAGATATAAACATAAATTAAGCTTCAGAAAGTGCGCTGTTTTTCAAATCCAGCTAGCTTTTATATTCTGACAATGCTGCAGTACGAGAGAAGCTGCTTAGTTCTTGTTTGACCTCCCTTTGGACCTCCATGTCTCTTTCCTATCCATCTTCAAAGCCACATTTGAAGAGGAAACTCCCTTGGGTCAGCAGAGTGAGCTGCTAGATTCTTGTGCTTTCTTTTCCAGCCCTCTGTGTTGACCTCTCTTCTATTATGTCTCTTTGAACTGACTTTGCTTTTTCACCAGGCACAAATGTTCCTATTGCTTCTGAACCACATGTTGTGATATTCTACCCTAAAACTCTGAGAGCTTTTCTTCTGCAAAAAGATGTATTTCTCCTTATTTTTTATGTCAAATGTTTTCATATGTGAGCAATCATTCCTCTGGACAACAGGCATGTGTCATGTCTGCAGAATTAAGAAGATCAGTCCCTACCTCTGAAAGAAGAGGACCTGAATTTAAACATGCAATTGTAATTTTTTATATTCCTGTCGCTCCCAGTACTCATTCTCCAATGCAGCACCCCAGAATCAGAGAAACATACCTGACATCCTCGGAAGTAAGCACAGGGAACCTTTAGACCTCAAAATATTTTGGACATCAACTTCCAAAAGCAACTCATGGCCAATAGAAAGGAATTGTGGAAGTTATAGTCCAAAGCATAAGGAAAGCCAATGGTCTCCCAGACCTACTTTATAGGGATTATGTAGCATCTTTAGTCCACCAGATGTTGCTGAGCTACAACACACATCAGCCCTAGCCAGCATACACAACAGTGAACCATGGCAGAAATTGCAGTCCAGCAACATCTGGATAATCACACATCCATCATCCCTTTTTTGTAGGTTTCAAGAGCTCCTCTGCAGTCACTTGGTACTGCAAAATCAGGGATGAGCTGATGTGAACACATCTGCTTCTCATTATATGATCAATATCTACCAGAAATTAAAGTAAGAGTCAAACTAGATAGAAAGGGAAATGCATATTCCCCAAGATTAGCCCTTTCCCCCTCTGACAAATAGATACATTCTTTAGCAATCAAAGTTGAAAACTAAACCAATGCTTACCTTCTAGAGATCAATAAGATTGCAGAGCTGAAACAAATAAGTTAAGTCAGTGAGGAAAATCATATGCTATGTATGACAAACAGACAACTTTCACCACTTGGGGGAGCACATCTTCTAAAAGCATACTAAACATATTGTCTAGCTTGACTGTAAATGGATTCCAAGTATTGACTCAGTGGCTGCTGAACTGCAAAGACATTTGCCTGAATGGTTCCAGCTTAACTATTCAAATAACATTGGTAATTAAAAGTCAGATCTTTCCTAGCCTGCTGTGGCCTCAGCCACAGGAACGATGTGGGTCATTCACACTGAGATTGTACTTTAATTCCATGCTTCCACTTATGTTCCCTGCTAATTAATGGTCACAGAGCTATTTGCTATACAGCATTTTTCTTCAGCTTGTTATGCTAGTTCTTGAGTCTTGGTTTAAATGAATTAAATAGGTGCCCAAAACAAAAGACATCCTTTGAAGACTGGATTTTTACAGGTTCTGAAATACTTCTGGGCTAGCAAACGTCAATATCCGCACATGTCCTCAGCATCTGGATCGAATTTTCCACCACAAACTTTCTTTTATGGCAGAGATTGGCATCTCTGGGTCTCCAAATGTTTTTTTACCTGTAACTCTAATCATCCCCGGCCAGCACAGCCAATGATGAAGGATTATGGGAGTTGTAGTTCATAAAACACCAGGAGGCCCACACATTCCCTATCCTTATGCATGTGCCTCCTTTGGTAGGGCATATTCTCGCCAAAATGGCAACCAGAAATAATGCCATGTCATACAGTTGGTGTTTTGGCCCATATGCCCAAAAGGGGAGGTACTTCAGGGGAGAGCTCTGTGGGTTTTGAGGAGAATAGCAACATGTTGTTATGCCTTTTTGTCCCTTGGGGAGGTTGGTGTGATTTTCAGACAAAATGGTCTGAAAATTGCATACACAGAAATTGGGAGGGAGAGTCTGAGGTGTTTGTGGAAACTGGTGGCAGGCTTCAAGGGCCACAACATTGAGTTCTGATGTCCACATGAGGCCCAAGGGTAATAGTTTTTCCACCTCTGGCCAAGATCTAGCAAGCACACTGGTAGTTAACTTATTTCTATATTCATTTATTTAATTATGTATTTTATTTATTTCATTTATATGCTGTCTTTCTTCCCGAGGGAAACCCAAGGGGCTCACAAAAGGAATCAATTAAAACTTGACAATAAGAGAGAAGGGTCTCCTCTGTAAATCTTAAGATTCTGGTAGGTTCAGATAAGGAGATATGGTCTTTCAGATAGTCTGGACCTAGACCGTATAGGGCTTTATAGGTCATGATTAGCACTTTGAATTGTGCAGGAAACATACTGGTAGCCAGTGAAGCTGATTTAACAAGGGAGTTCCATGCTCCCTATAGTTGACCCCAGTCAGCATTATGGCTGCAACATTTTGGACCCCCTGAAGTTTTTGAACAGTTTCCAAAGGCAGTCCCACATAGAATGTGTTATAGTAGTCCAAACAGATGTAACCAAGGGGCTTGACAAGATGTAATCAAGGAGGTAAAAACTTTTCCAGGCATTTAGTGTTTTGTTTCTGATTTCCTAAGCAATTCTAAGCAAGCCATTCTGTCTTCTTGCAAGAACTATGTCAAAAGTCAATGAAGATAACTGACTGAGAACATATGTTCATTTACAGAAAGAATTACTGTATAATAGAATGGCAGAATGATCTGTTCTCTGTCTCTCAATTTATGTTAATCAACTCTCTCTCTGGAAGCTCTATAAAAATCTTGATGCTTCAATAAAGCTTTCTGCATCTGATCAGACTACTGTTGTAGCCAAGAGAACAGCAGAGGCTGAGAAGATGTTCTCTCTTGACCAAAAATAATTGTGTGTGTGAGAGAGGGGGGAGGGGGGAGGGAGGGAGAAACTGCTTCCCAACCTGATTTGGGACCCAATCTCAGCTCTGTGGTTCTACCTGGGGAAAAAGGGGTGGATAGGTATTTCAGTTATTGTCAATAACCATACCCCAGACTGACATCTCAAGGAACAGGTACAGCTGGCATACTAGTTTTAACTGTGTAAATACACTCCTGGTCACTGCACAAACCTGGGCACCCAGGCTCAAAGCTGAGTCCTGCCTTCTCCCATTTACAGGACCCACTGCCTTACACAGTCATGAGGAGTGCAGGAAGGAGGCAGATCTCTTATCCATGGTTCCCAAGAGCATCCAGGGGACCTCTGAGAGCAACTCCATCCTCCCAGCTGCTGATCATAAAATGTTGTACTGCTCCTGGGTGCATTCTGGTTGCCCTTGCACAACTTCTGGAAAAAGATCAGCCTCTGCCTCCAATACAAGGCCACTTCTTGGTGATCATGTGTTTGAGAGCAATCAGAATGTGCCCAGGCACACTGATGCTCCCAGTCAGCAGCTGGAAGAAATGAGTGATGCTTGGAAGCCCCTGGGTGCTCTTGCACATTGGGTGGCAAAAACTTTGCAGAGGAACAATATGGGATACCCACTTGCATAATGCCATTCAAAGTGCACATGCTGGCATAAACAAGAGTTGTTATGGTTATTGCTATCTGTCCTGTCTTTCTCTCAAAATGGGATTCAATACGGCTCACAATACAAAGCATAGCACATCACAAACAGAATTGTGACCGATAAGTTCCATTTCAATTATTTGGTTAGGCGTGCTTTTCTCTGCCTACAACACAGTATGGAAAACTATAAAATCAAGGGGAAACAGAAAATTAAGGTGTAGATTTATGTTGACTTCCATAGACAAGAGCAGCTTTGAACTGAGTGGGGCTTATTCCTGAGCAAAAACATACAGAGTTGCTCAGGAAAAGAGACAAATGATAGCTTTGCTCTCTCCTTTTGGCTTATTGCTACCTATAGTATACCACAGGCTGACAAATAGTGGACTACATGGCCCATTGGTCTGATGCACTGCAGCTGTTTGAGCATGTGGGGGGAAGGTGCCTCCTGCCACATCCCCGAGCTAATGTTTTTCTTTACGGTATTCTAAAAACAGATGAGCCAGATCGGAAAGTGTTTGCCAAAGGGCCCTCAGAGGTCAGGCTGTTCTTCACAATGATTTACTGCATTTCTGCTTGGTCCAGCACTCTTGAGCTCAGCAAACCCCATCTGTTATGGCAGACTATTGTAGTATCTCATCTTGCACCAGATGGGAATTGGCACCCTTTCCTTGAGAAGCTAAGCTAAGTTAAAATTGAAACTTTGCCATTTATGCCAAGCAAAGAAGGAAAAGAACCTTTTTAAAAAAGGGTATCTAAGGACAGAATCTATGCTCAGTCCCAATGATATGCTGGCCTTACCATTAGACAGAGCAAAGAGTTTTAATTGTGTAGTAGAGCCGGGCTTTGTACGGTTAAAGTCCTGGATTTTTTGGTGAGCAATGACTATGACATCATCTCCTACCACCACCACCCTAGACTCCTCCAATCGCTCTGTTGTAGTCCCCAAAATGACTGAAGGAGAAATGTATCTAGCAACCATTTATTGTCATGAACTATCCCCGTTGTAATCCAACGTATTTTGAGGTGGCTCGGTCTTGAGAAGGCAAGACCCATTAGCTTTACAAAAGACCTGTGCTTGATAGAGAGGAAAACTGCTAGCAACTTGTTTTTAGAGAGAGATCTATACAGCTGCTCACATCTTTGGACTGCCCTTGGCAGTGTTGCTCATGAGGACTATTGTGATGAGTTCCAGCGCTTCAAAATTTTCTACTTCACCACTGAACAGCTACCTTAGACAGCAAATGCTGTGGATCAACATGGTGGTGTTAGAAAGAGAACTTCAGAAAATGACCTTGGTGGTCAACCTGGGTGGGGGATGCTAGGAGCTGAAGTCCAAAAGATTGCTTGTCCAAGCAGTGGTAAGAAGATAGAGTTGGATGTAATAGCCAAAATCAACCTGATGCTCTCAGGTGCTGTGGAGGATGTGTTCTACAGACTTTACTGAAGATAGATCCAACTGCCAGTCCAGTTGGCTTTTGTATCCATATAGGAGTAAGCTGATGTGGGTATATATTGGTTAGCAACCAAACAGCATTTTTGAAGCCAGTAAGCATGTGTGTGTATGTCATGTATGGGATCTTTGGCAAAGAAATGTCATGGGAAGGAAAGTGCCATGAGTCAGGCTGAGCAGCAGGCTGAGCAGGCTGCTGATTCAGACAGGGACTCTGAGTTGGGCTTGGACTCCCAGCCAGGGGAGGGAGAGGGGGCTCCTGCAGAGGCAAGGGAGGGGCCTGCCAGCGACTCCCCAGCTCACCCAGGGCCGATACCTACGGCAGAGGAGTCCAACGCTTCTGGCTCGACAGAAGCTGCTGCTTCTGACTCCAGCCCAGAGCTTGCAGCAGACTCTCCCCTCACATTCCTCCAGAGGCGGCTGGAAAAGGTGGCGGTTTGTAAATCAAAACGCCTGCTAGAGAAGTGGCTGAGATCAGAGGGCCTTCAGCTGCGAGCCAGGTTAACGGACACTTGATCAGCCCCAGCTGGGCTAAAGACTATTTAAGGCAGACGCTGGGGAGTGGGGGTTATGGGGCAACAACCATCATTCATCTGTGACTCTGCTACCTGTTCCATGGGCTTGCTATTCCTGAGTTCACTGCCTTTGCTCGTTTTGGGTGACATAACCCCTTAATTACTTTACGGCCTTATTTATTGCCTCTGTTTGCTTTGGGTGCTGTAAACCCTTGATTAATTTACAGACTACTTACTAAAAGCCATAAAACTCCAGTTGCTGCCTCTGTGTTGCTTGGCCTCTGCCTGACATTGACAGAAAGGTTAAGAGTTTATTCCCTTTTGTGTACCTCTACCTAGCTGCACCACTAAGGCCCTTTCCGCACGTTCATGGGGGTGCTGTTCATGCAAGCAGCCTCTTGCGCAAGGCACTCGCATTGCTCCTCCAATCTCCCGCAGCTGGGTTGCCGGTCGCACGGCCGTCGCACGAACGCCCTACCCCTTCCTTCCGCAGTGCAGCCTGGGAGCTGTAGGCTGCGCTGGGGGAGAAAGCGCAACCGGCCTGGCTTGCCTGATGCACCACAGGGCAGGTAAGTGTGCGAGGGCCCCAGGAGCATTGCGTGACCACGCAGCATTTTTGGCTTAAGAGCCAAAAATAAAAAAATCCGTGCACGGCCCACTTTAGGCTCTTAAGCATCGCTAAATGGGAGTGCGTCGTACGGACCGCTGCTCCCATTTACGCGACGCTCAAGGGGTCCTCTCACAAAAGAAACTGCATGCGAAAAGGGCCTAAGTGTTCTGAAAAGTATTCTGATGCTGTGCATATTGACTACGAAGAAAGACACCATGTATCATAGGGCTTACTCCCAAGTAAGTGTGTCCAGATACTTTATTTTATTTTATCCTATTAAAGCCATTTATTTATAATCCCCTCAGTCCACTAGGACCACCAAGATGATCAGCAGAACTGATTAAAAAAACACTTTTAACATTATGTAAACAACTAAAAACCAATTAAAAACATCTTCTTTAGAAACAAATATTTATTAGAAATAATAAAAATAGGTGAACAGTTTAACAGCAAGAAGAGGGACACTTAAGAGCCCAAGGTGATGAGAAACAGCACAGGCTTCACTGCCATCCATAAACACAGAAGGAACAGAACCAGCCTGACTTTTCTAGGGAGGGACTTACATAGTCAAGCTGCTTTTAGAGAGAAATCCCTATCATGTGTGCTCACCATGATGAGATGTGTAACAGGGCCTCTGCTGATGATCTTGGATTTTAAGAGTTTTCAAAGAAGTAGTTGTGTTAGCTTCTTGCTGTAGAAAAAGGGGATGTGGCAGCACTCTAAGACTAACTTGTTTTTGTTTTATTATGAGCTTTTGTAGATATAAACCCACTTCTTCAGATGTGGTACAGAGTGATATTAAAGCCTCGGGTTATAAAGCATATTATACCATTGTGGGAGTGGGACAGAACATAAAAGGATTCAGGAAGATGCAAATCATGGCTCTTTTGAACTCAGGGAAACTGGCTTTTGGTTAGCAGACTTATTGCTTTCACACAGTAACACTAAAGGACACTGTAAAGTTCTGAAAGACCTGTATTACCTCACCCAGCCCTTTGAAAATTAAGGGCAAGGAATATGATTTGCATCTTTCTGGATCCTACTACATTCTGTCCCACTCTCACAAGTATGTTTTATACCTAAGGTCTTAATACCTCTTGGTACTGCTGTTACCCCAAACATAGGTGCCACAAGGGCCACTCTGCAATGCCAAATACCTCCTTGAAAAAGTGGGGAATTAATTAGCTCAAAATCAGGAGGCTGCGAGAGGGGGGCAACTTAGCAAGATCTTTTCTACCAATGTTTATAGGCACACACAGGAAAAGAGCCAGCCAAAGATTCAAAAGTAAGCAAAAAATGTGCTTTATTGAGGGGAATTCACTCATACATGCACACAAGATATACACAATCATACAAGAGCTAACTAAAAGAAAAAGGGAGGAAAAATTATAGAGGCTGAGGGGTTTGGGAGATTTATAATTACCAGTCCAGAAGAGTAGTGAAGAGCAGAACTGTGTTTTGGCTTAGGTAGGACCTAAGGACAGTTCTCATTCAGGAGCCAGTCAGACAGAGTGACGGGTAGACCTTTGAGAGACTGCACTGGGCATCCTGAAATCAGGAGTATTTGTACCCTGAAAGTAGCCTGTGGCAGTGAAGTCTCCAGATGCAAGACAAAGGGAACCCATTGTGGACAATGGGTCTTTCACTTGTTGATGGGCTTAGTGCTTTGATTGACAAAGACATGATGGGTGTTGTAATAGTTGCCTGTTGTGGGTGCTGTGAGGAAAGAGGAAAGAATCCAGGTGTACAAGGGATGGATGTCTGTCAATCAGTGTCCCGGTGGACTCCTCACAGTTGGATTCCCTGGAAAATTCCAGGTTCTATTTAAACCTATTATCCACAGGAATGGTGTATATTTGCCTGACAAATGACTCAGTCTTACCTGGAGGAAATTTCGAGTTGACCTATCCTTCTCACATTTACAGTCAAATTCTTTCCCTCGCTCAGTTTGACCTCTCCATCACCTCTCAAACTTGAATTTGATATCAGAGCCAATAAAATGTGTTGCCAATTACATATGATGCCAATTAGGTATGGTGCCCATCCAAACCATACTAATCAGGGACCCCCAAAGCAAGGGCTTACACTGCATCTGAAGAAGTGGGCTTATATCCATGAAAACGCATGATAAAATAAAAAACCAATTAGCTTTAAAGGTGTTGCAACATGCCCTCCACCTTTTTAAATTTCAGGGAGATTCATATACCATTTATGGCTTTATGGGTCAAACACAGATTATATAGTTTTAACACTGTGATACTAGTTGGCTCCATCCTATAGAATCCTGAAATTTGTAGTTTGATAAGCAACTTCAAATTCCGTTTCAGATAGTTCTGATGCTGTAGCGGAGGGAACAGATCAGACCTCTCTGATGGAGAATTCTAAGTAATCTCGTCAAATGACAAATTCCAGGTTTACATAGGAGGGAAACATGACCCCTAATTTGATATCAATATACTATAGTTGTGCAGTATGGATATAACCCGGTGTGCTTTTTGGTGGTCAGAGAAGTGAGACTTCAGTGCTCCTCAACTGTTCTCTGAATACGGTATTCTAACCTTCATTCTCTCCCACCACTGCTGCCTTTTTTTCAGTATTTGGGGTCTTTTCGTGCAAAACCTAATACTTTGCCAGCAGGATCACTTTCAATGCCTGTAAAATTCACGCTATAAGCAAACGCCCTGTCAAATATTATGCAGAACATTTATGACTGAATTTATTGCAATGTTCTCTGTTTGGTTTTCTCTTTAGCCTCAGTATGATAGTGAATCACCAGAAATGTTACCTTCTATGGTTTCTCCTCATGTGGAGCTTTGGCTTACTTACGATTGACTGACTACCAAACTTGGCCAAGTGACTAGCTATCTAACCTGGCAAAGCTCATTGAAACCCTCTCAAATATGCAACTAGACCTTCTTTAGATGAATTCATTCTGTTGCACTTACGAAGCACAAGTGAATCAAAAGACTCAATCCCGCATATAACCCTCATGCACTGGGATAAAAACCAACAACCTTGCGTTGTGCAAGATGTGGAGTACTTTATGACCCCAACAAGAATTCCAGTGTATTGAGATCTGGGGTTTAATGCTGTGGTTCTGAGATTTTGAACTCCTGATTGTTGGCCAAGCTGGCTGGAGCTTCTGGGAGTTGAAGTCCAAAACATTCAGGAGACCAAAGTTTGGGAGCCATTGGTATAATGTATATCTTTTATTTCCTGACTCCAGTGAGAATTCTAGTACCCCCTCACTGAGAGAAATTATGATTTAACAATAATGGGACCAATCCAATGATGACCAGAGCACACAATTTCTATCAACCAATCAATCACTTTATTTATAGACTGCTTTTTTTGCCAAGACTAGACCTCAACTTTGGCCATTTCCGCACATGGCGAGGGAATCACTCCCTGTCACTACTCACCAGATCTTCTGGCGGTCCGGTCCGGTCTGGTCCAGGGTGAGGCAGAGCAGTGCGTGGTCGTAGATCCGCACTGCTCCGGCATCCAAAATGGCAGCTTCCAGTTGGTTGTGGGTCTCAACCAATCACTGAAGCTCGCCAGCCTAAAACCCGCCCTCCACAGATCGCAGGCTCGTATTGGTGCAAGCCTGCAAATCTGCACCAGAGAGCAGGCATGCAATGGCGCGCGCCAGCATTTTGAAAGACCAGAAAAATCAGGTCTTTCAAAAACACACCGAAGGACCATTTGGGGTTGTTCCGGAGTGGACTGAGGTGAGGATCTATGGTAAGTAGTCCGGACCCTTGCTCCAAGGTGCAGACATCCTCCGTGGAGGATGTACTGCACCGTTTTACTTACCCCGTGCGGAAATGGCCAAACGTTCCCCAAAGAACAGCTATGGACATTTTTTGGTTCTAGTTTATGACACTCTTCGGGACCAAAGAATATCCCGAAGGGAAAGATCAATAAATTTCTGATATTTTGGGGGCTCTTTTTTTTTTGTCTCAGCTGTTCTTTGTTTCTAGATGGAGAGGGCTACATATGGCAAGTAGCTGGTATTTGGGGAAATTAATGGTCAGGTGGTAATGCTCCAGAAAGCCTCTATTGTAGATTTGGTCTTGTGTGGATTTGGCAATGAAATGTGATTCTGGGGAAATAAAAGGTCCCATTGTGAAGCATGAGGGATAATATTTAGCAGCAAAAGCGCTTTTCTTTTTTTAACAAAAAAAGGGTCTAGCAGGACTTCTTACCCATAAACCTTTGAGCTAAAGGAGACGACAGAAATGGCCACAGTGACTAATGGGATTAAGATGTCAAGAATAGATTTTGCATGAGACGGCATTACTAAAATTGCTTGAGAGCAATTTAACTGGAGCTTAGGTTGACTGGTGTGAAATTTTAAAAATTATTCTCATCACACAAACAGCAAAATATCCACAACATCAAGGTCACTTGAGCTATTGGGAGAAGACAAGAGAAAGGAAGAAGAAAGGTACTTTTCCCTATATATTGTTGTTATGACTGATTTCATTGGTTTCTTGGGATGACAGCTAGAAATATATCAAAATAACCTGAGTGCTCTTTCGACTGATCTGACCCATACCCTGCTTTTGACCTTTACCCGTGAAAGCTACTGAAACATCCCCCAAAATAAATAAATCCATAAACTGCTTCGCCCTAAAGGGAAAGGAACTCTGTGAAAATTAATCATGATGGCAGAAGGTTAAGTAAACACCCTGCATTGCTCCTTTTCATCTTGGATCTGAATCTTGCTTCTAAATGAACAAAGAAGACTTAACTCTACCTTGATATTAGACAGAATGTTGCAACTAGCAGTTTGCTTTGCAAATTAAGAGAGAAAAACACAGTTCACAGAATCCACAGATCGAATAGTTTGTGTACTTCAGAAAACTCTTGAATTCTGTGGCATACTGTCAATTGATAGGAGAGAGGGGGGCATTTATTATTCTTTGATTTTGTTTATAAAAACTTGAGCCGGGTTGCATCAGTGCACACTTTGCTTCATAACGGTTTTTCTGTTTCATTAGGCAATCATTTCTTCTTTTCACATATTTTGTCTAAACAGTTTTATACTTAGATCTTCTCTGCTAACTGTTTTCCCAAGGTGCATGGTAGCACAGTCTCAGAATTTTGAAAACCTCCCAGGACATCTTACCTCATTCAACTCAATTAACTACTGAAATGCACAAGGCAGGTGAAACTGTAATAAATTCTCCCTAGGTGCTCGGTGAACTCTGAACAAGCCAGAACCACCAAGAGTCCAGGGCTGAAAATGCTGCCAAGAATTGGGTTGACTTTCTCCAGTCCCAGTGAGATTTACGAGAGTAAGCAGAGTACAGTCAAGGAGAAGAATGCCTTCTGAAGCGTAAAGCAGCCTAAGATTACTAAAACAAGTAACGAACAAAATGAATTTCAACAGGAATGAATGTAGGGTTCTACTTTTAAGGAGAAAAATGCAGACATACCAAGATAGGATGGACCATACCTGTTGTAACAGAAATATGTGTAAAAAAGGATCTCAGGGAGTCTTAGGAGACCACAAGCTAAACATGAGTCAACAGTGCGAAGTGGTGGTGAAAAAAAGGCAGTGTGATTCTAACCTGCATCAACTATAGCAGTCAGAGTTTATTGGTCAATGACTGAAATAAAGTGTCTGTCTGTCTGTCTGTCTGTCTGTCTGTCTAGCAGTCAGAGTGTAGGAAATAACTATACTACTGTGCTCTCATCAGACATAATCCGGAGTGCTGTGCCCCATTGTAGGCACTAGAGTCTAAGAAGGATGTTAACAGGCTGTAAATGCATACAAAGGAGGGCAACTCAACTTGTATAGGGTCTGGAAACCAAGTTGCTTTAGGCTCCATATTAGGAGAAAGGCATGATAAAACGAAAATAATAAAGGAACAGTTGAGGGAGTTGGGTATGTTTAGGCTATAGAAGAGATGGCTGAGAAGGGATCTGACAGCTATCTTCAGATATTTGCCATATAGAAAATGGAGAGAGCTTGTTTGCCAAACAGAAAGAGCAATGGCTTCCAGGAAAAGAGATTGTGACTAAAGAACTTCCTAATGGTAAAAGCTTTTTGTCAGTGGAAATGACTAAAACCTCAAACGAAGTGTTTTTAAAACAGAGTTTGGATGGCCATTAGACATGCTTTAGCTGTAGATTCCTGCTTTGGCAGGAAGCTGGACAAGAAGACCATTTGTATCTCTCCCAAGTCTACAATTCAATGACCGTAAGAACTATTGAGGTCCCAGAAGAAAACTATCCAGCCATTCCCTTTGCCTCAGTTGAAGAGTGTGCTTATATTTATCATAGCAGGAACATTCAAATACATCGTCCTTCAGAACACGAAAACACTTTGCATACGTTCTTTCAGAACTCAACAGAGATTTACCTGAAGCCCAGAGCTTGGACAAATTACCTTTTGGAGACTGTGGCTCAAAGAATCTGCTAGCTGACATGACTATTGGCCATGTAGTTTTGGAGAATCTGGGAGCTGTAGCCTAAAAAAGTTAATATTCCCAAGACATGTAAAAGCCCTTTGACATGGATGTAAGCATCAGATTACAAGTCAATGTTACCAGTTTATCAGATTCCTTGTAGGCAACCCACAGGTCTGGTTTTGCTCAATATTTGCCTATATGCTATGCTTTTAAAGAAGAAAAGGGACTAATCCAACCATGCTGTGTAAATCTATTATGGAGAATCTAAGCCAAGACACGAGAATTGCAAAAAAATCAGTGTAGAGGAACTACCTGAAGCCGTGAAAGCACTGGATCTCAGAATATCTTTAAATATTAATACTTTGAAGGCCACAGCTTTGAAAATCCCTAAAGTAAATAAAGAAATGTTCTACTTAACAAATTGATGGCTACCTCTCAGTCTGGCATTTCAATGGTTTTCCTGTTCAGTTTTTGCTTTCTTTTCCAAAGGAAAATGGTAGTCCAGTATTATTTGAGCCTTTGTCTTGCATTTGGACACAACACTT
>CAOLHI010005791.1:0-54839 GCA_948474755.1 Ctenosaura bakeri | reverse complement strand
GTTAATTCATGTTAAAAGTTGGAGATGATTTGCTATCTACTAATTATATGAGAGCCCTCCACCGCAACTTATAGGAACCCCAGTATGGCACTGGGAGGGAGCCAATGTAGGGAAGTGGTTTGAATGTTGGACTATGGCTCTGGAGATCAGGATTCAATTCCCTGTTGGCCGAAGAAACCCACTGGGTGACCTTGGGCACATGGTGTACCCTCAGCCCCAGAAAACCCCGTGAAAGCCAACAGGATTCTGGGCTGCATCAGTAGGAGTATAGACTCTAGATCCAGGGAAGAGATGGTACCACCTTCTTCTGCTTTGGTTAGACCTCACCTGGAATCCTGTGTCCAGTTCTGGGCACCTCAATTCAAGAAGGATATGGACAAGCTGGAATGTGTCCAGAGGAGGGCAACCAAAATCGTGAAGGGTCTGGAAGCCATGAAGCCCTATGAGGAGCGGCTGAGGGAGCTGGGTATGTTTAGTCTGCAGAAGAGAAGGTTAAGAGGGGACCTGATAGCCAGGTTTAAATCTTTGAGGGGATGCCTTATGGAAGATGGAGGCAGCTTGTTTTTTGCTGCTCCAGAGATTAGGACGTGGAGCAATGGATCCAAAGTACAGGAAAAGAGACTCCACCTAAACATGAGGAAGGATTTCCTGATGGTAAGGGTAGTTTTAGAGTGGAATCCAATGCTGCCTTGGAGTCTCCTTCTTTGGAAGTGCATGGCAGAAGGGGGTTGGACTGGATGGCCCTTGGGCTCTTTTCCAACCCTATGGTTCCATGACTGAAGTCTGCAAAAATGCAAACGGTGCAAAGAGGTACAACTCTTTTTCCCTCCAGACCTTTGACTGCTGGGTCTCTCCATGACTGGGGCTGGCAGGGGTTGGACTCAGAAGGCATTTCCTTCCAGCTCTGTGATTCTCTGGTTGAACATTGTGGCTCAAAAAAACCCCAGGACTGTTTCAAGCAGTTCTAACAGGGGCACCTGGCCTGACTCCTACTCTTTGGTCCCAACAGAAGCACCCCCATCGTTTCCTGATTGGGTGAGTCAAGATGTGGGTAGATCCCATTGACTCCATGAGTCTGTATTACCAGTAGGATTCTGGACTCGAGGGCCATTTCTGCACTAGCCTGTTATAGTGCTATTATTCCACTTTCAACATCCTATGGAATCCTGGGGTCCGACCCCTCCCAAAACTGCAAACCCCAGGATTCCATGGGATGTTGAAAGTGGAATAATAGCACTATAACAGGCTAGTGTGGAAATGGCCCAGGTCTATTTTCCTTTGAATCCAACCCTGCCCCCTGCAGTTTGGGGGTCTGCAGAGGTGGGGGCCCACTTGCAGAGTGGGAGGGTGGGGAAGCCTGGGAACTGCCGCCTCCTCTTTTCCCGAGACCCTTTTTTCTGCGGGGTCATGGGAGCCAGACCCGGCACGACAGCCCCTCCAACGCTCCCCCTTTTCTTCCTGCCAGGGAGCGCCTAACGAATGCAAATGAGACGTGTCCCCTCTCCAAGGGACCGGAGCGCACAGTCGCAATTCTCTCCACGTCCTCTGAGCCCCTTCAAGGGCTTCGCTTGCAGAGGACGCAGATGGCCCATTGTCTTCTTGGGGTGGGAAGGGGTAACGGAAGAAGGGGGAGATCCCAGCCCTTGGGGTCCTTTGGGGTCCTGAGCAGGGACCCCAGAATTGTTTCCAAAGGGGGACGCGTCCACATCGGCAGGCAGGTTGATGCCAGTTTTTGCCACCTTGCAATTGCTTGCAAGGAGAAAGGAAATTAATTTTTTCCTGTCCATTGTCTCTGAAATGTCCTTTAACAGGAAGACACATGCGAGCAAAATGTCACCTGTGTGTGCCATGCAGCTTACTCCTGAGTAAATGTGCACATAGGATAAATTGCAAGGCTCTTTTATCGTTTCGGAGAGGCCTCAGTGTGGGTAACTGTCTTAATACTTCTCAGCACTTAAAAGCTGACATCTGCTGAACAAGATGATGGAAATGGCTGATCAGAATTAAGCTTCTTTTCAACAGGGTTCCTTTTTATTAATTTCATCATCAGCAACAACAGGGAATTTCCACCTCCTCCACGGTCACATTTTGACCCATGGAGAGATGCTTTAATTGAGTGGCAAATTTATTGTTATATTCTGTGAACCTAGGAGCCAAATAGTTCAGATAAACCCTGAAAATTTGACTTTGGGGTGGTGAGAATAATATGCAATGCTTGATGAGTTTCTTTTTCCTTCTTTTAAAAAGATACTTACCTTATGCCTCTGTGTTATATTGTTAATAACGTAATAAAATTTAAATTAAAAAAAATTCTCAGTGCTTGGTTGTTTAGTAGCCTTCTGAATGGTTAGAGGCTCAAGTCCATAGGTCCAGTTTTGCTGGATCATTTCTGGTGGTGGGTTCAGCCCCCCCAACCTGTTCTTGGAGGGGGAATAAAGCCCCCCCATCTCCTTTTCCAGGGTCTTTGGTCAAGCATGGAGGGGAGGGCAGGAGCAAAGTGCATTGGCTGGACCCCAGGCCTTTTGTGAGAAAATAGGAAAAGCCCTGGGAAACATTACATTTTTGGACCACAACTCCCAGCATCTTTCAGCCAGCCATGCTCACGCCAACCCCAATCAGAGACAATGTAAACTTAAAAACCAATATATGCAATATATTGCAATACTATGCAAGAATGCATAATACAAATACATAATATTGCAATATTATGCAACAATGCATAATACAAATGTCAATAAGCAACTAAATAAACAATTGCATTTATGCTCCCGCCAACCCCAATCAGAGACAATGTAAACTTAAAAACCAATATATGCAATATATTGCAATATTATGCAAGAATGCATAATACAAATACATAATATTGCAATATTATGCAACAATGCATAATACAAATGTCAATAAGCAACTAAATAAACAATTGCATTTAAAACATTGATTGTTGTAATCTGGTGTTTTGGAATCTAACAGTAGGTCATAAACTAGTTCCCAGACCAATATTTTATTTATGTTTATATTTATGCATTTTATATTCCTTTTTCTAGGGAAAGGCTCAGTGCTTGAATGCCCCCAAACAACAAGGAATAACCAATCATCTCTTTTTTTAAAAAATCAGTTTTTTTTCCCCATTGAAAGGGACTGTGATTGTTTTAATTAAAAAAATTCATTAAAAGACAAAAAGCAGGGAAGTTGGAGCAGAAGGTTTGGCAGAAGGCTTTCAATAAAAAGCTAGACCACCCCCCAAAAAAAAAAGAGTGTTGTGAAAGCTTCCCTTTAATCCAGGGTGGGTAGAAGGGCCCCGTGGCCATTTCCGCACTAGCCTGTTATAGCGCGATGATTCCACTTTCACCCTCCTCTGGACTCCTGGGGTTTGCAGTTTCGAGAGGGGCTGGCCAGATGGCCTTTGAGGTCTCTTCCAACTCTATAGAGGCTGGCCCCTCCCGAAACTGCAAACCCCAGGATTCCAGAGAAGGTTGAAAGTGAAATCATCGCGCTATAACAGGCCAGTGCGGGAATGGCCCCTCCCGAAACTGCAAACCCCAGGATTCCAGAGGAGGTTGAAAGTGGAATCATCGCGCTATAACAGGCTCGTGCGGAAATGGCCGTTCTCTCATGATTAAATGAACCCAAAACCAGTTTTCCACTTTGCCACCCAAATTCGAAAACTTAATTAACATTGACCCTGAGTGGCATGAAAGCTAGTGCGCAAAAGGCACTCTGTACCTGCTCAGAGGCAGTGTCGTTTCATCGTTTCACGTCGTCTAGGGCACCGAGAGGTCCAAAAAGCTGGTGTATGTTTCTGATTGTGCAAAATTCTGGAAGGACCGGGTAGGTCGGCTTCACGAGGGCTTCTAATTCTCCTTTCTCTCTCTCTCCTTCTTTCTTCTCTTTCCTTTCCCTTCTGGTTTTTTTCCCCCCTTCCCCGCCGGCAGATACCGAACTCCGTCCGAGCTCCACAACGACAACTTCTCGCTGTCCACAATTGCCGAGGGCTCCCACCCAAATGTAAGGAAATTTTGTGACACCCCGTGTAACCTCTCCCCTCATGCCCGTGCATTGGCTTACTATGATAACATTATCTGTCAGGTAACTTTGTCTTCTTCACGTCTCCCCCTTCTGCATGCCGGCCTCAAGCTCCCCCCGTCCCACCCCGCTGACCCCCTGCCCTCACCCGACCCCCCTTCCTTCCCCCCACACCCCCTGCTCTAGACATGCTCAGACCAACACCACCCCGAGGCCCTGAGCTGATCCACACTGCACAGTTATTGCAGTCTGATCCCACTTTAACTGCTGCGGGCTCCTCCCTGGGATTTGTAGTTTCATGCAGTACTTGGAACGCTAGTAGGGTGGTTTCCAAGCTTTGGTCCTCTGGGTGTTTTGGGCTTCAATTCCCAGGAGCTTTCGCTTGGCCAGCAATCAGGAATTCTGGAAGTTGAAGTCCAAAATATCTTGGAGGACCAAAGTTTGGGAAGCACTGCTCTGTTTAGTTTCCTGGAATGACGACTGCTGCTGCTATTATTTTTTAATTAGTCAAGATCCTGCATCAGAGGCGACGATGTGTAATGTTAAAATGACGTGACCCTCACCTGATTATAATGTTTATTTATATATTGACATCTGTGTATATGGTGCTTTCCAAGTAAAGCAGCCAGAAGCAGTGGATCCAGCCAAAGATGCACCGTCTACAATGTGTGTAGATGCACACACAAACACAAAGGGAAAGAAGGAATAATAAAACTATACCATTGAATTGTGAAAGAAATTGTACAGATAAAATACCAAAAATCCATTATATAGTTGTCTCTCCGCATTTGCAGGGGTTAGGGACACAGGAAAAAAAACAGACATATCTATAGCCTGCCCAAACCCTATGTAACACACACAAAAAAGGAGAATCCATGGATTAAAGCTACTGTGGATTCAAACATACAATACACAACACATGTGAATTTGCCAGCCGTTGAGCTCTGCCTTTGAGGCGGTGGTGCTCCTTCACAAGGCAGAAGCGGGCGGCTGGCAGCGCTTGTTGCCTTCTGCCATTTTAAAATATGGACTTCCAGGCCTTGTCTCATGTTCACCGTCTCTCTTGGTCTCACGAGGCTCACAGAGAGACTGCAAACACGAGGCGAGACATCTAAGTCCCTATTAAAAATGGCACAGGGAAGCTGGGGAGGCAAATAATCTGCAAATAACCAAATCCATGGAAGTTAAATGCAAGAAATGAATGTGACTGTAATACAAAACAAACAGATACACAACTCTTCTAGGGAATTATGATGGTGTGTCTCAAGGTGTCCTGTTCAGTATCCCGTTGTATAATGGGTTGTTGTGCAAGGTATTCCAGCAAGCTGTGGGGTTCCCAGTGCACAGCACTCATTGTGAGATGGGACCCACGGAGCTCTTGCGCAGGGGTCCCCAAAATGTGGCTTCGTCTCTGCTCCCCACCTGAGAATATGAACACTGTGCAACGGCACAATTCAACTTCACACAAGTCCGTTTACGGTGATGTCACTACCTGACAGCTTCCAGCTGTTATTAATAAAATACTTTTTGCCTTGCCTTTTTCTTGTGAAATCTCAGGGTAGCAAACAGAGGAAACAATTCAAACCATTCCAGATTACAATCAAGAAGTAACTTAAACAAGATGGACGTACCTCCCTAAACTACGAATTTGGGATTCTGTAGGATGGAACTATGGCAGTTCAAGGGGCACAGAAGTGCAATTTTTGCTTGGTGTGAATATAGTCCTTGATGACGTCCACCTGATATTAGTGGGAACAAAGAGCCTGGTCCAGGTTTCAGTCCAAATTTTAGCTGTTTGAAACGTGTCACCTATTGTACGGACAGGATCTGACACCATGGACCAATTTTTTAGAGACTCAGGCTAAAACCTGGAGCGGATGCACCTCTCCATGAATGTGGAAGGCATCAGTTCCAACTGGTAGACTATTGGTTCCTCCCTAGGTCTACTCAGTCCGCTTTCCCAAGCCATCTAAATAAGGGGCCACCAAGATGCTATCCAGTGTGCTGAATCCTAAAATAGATCCAGTACCTCAGGCGGCTTCTGTAAAGTTTTAATTCAGAACCAGCATAGTAGACTCATTACCAGCTGGCTCTGGCCAGGGAGCTCTTCTGACCTCAGCATTCTGCAACTTTAAGCCCTTTTGGGCAGCCTTGGAGGACTTCCACCACACCCTTCCCACCAAGTAGACCAAAAAGAATCACAGAAGGGAAGGGATCCCTTTTCAAAACCCATGATTTTAGCTTTAAAAAGAATTTAATAAAGGTGCAAGCAAGGGAGCAGAGCCCCTTGATTCAAAAAGAATGCTTCCAAGAGACAGACACACACACATACCTTTTGATATTTGCTGTTTTGCCACTTTTATGAGGGTCCTATGCTCCCACCCCGAGCAAATGTGGAGGGCAAACTGTACTATATTTAGTGAAACAAGCAATGCTGGATTTACTTTTGCCCACCTTTCATAGGTGCTAATGTAATGAATTCTCCATTTATTGAGTAGCTTTCCTCCCGTTGGTTCTAACAATGGGGCTTAAGACAGGCGTAATGATCATCAGGCCTTCCAGATGTTGTTGGACCGCAGCTCCCAGCAGCCCTGGCTGACAGAATGCTAGGAGTTGCAGTCCAGCCACATAGGGAGGGCTGCAGAGTTACCACCCTTGCTTTAAGGCACACAAGACTTTTTGCCGTTTCAACAAACGAACATGGCAACGCTTCTCTGCCTACCCTTCCCCAGAGCTTGGGCAAATCCAAACCTAGAATTGCAGAGTTTGGAGAGACCACAAGGTCCATCGAGTCCAACTCGAACACGGTGCCTTTTTGCTCTGAAGCTCCAAAATAGTGCAGCCGGAGCCAAGTAAGCCTCCGTGCGGAAGGCATTCTTGACCCTGGGTGCCATCACGGAGAAGGCTGTGTTTTAGATTACTGCCCACCCAACTTAGGTGGTAGGGAGAGGAGAAGAAGATTCAGGACCCAGTGAGGCCCTGATCGATCCAGTCCAGCATTGCTCTGTCCAATTCTCCGCCCCCAATCAAAAGGAATTAATTGATCCGTTTGCTTGGAGAAAGGTTCCCGTGCCTTTCGCTGCAAAGCCACCTCCGCACTGCTGTTGCTTTGAGCTTGTCTCCTTGATGCTCTCCTCCCCTGCTGTATTTCCCTGTCCCCTCCACATACCCCAATGTGTCCATTCCTCCTTCGGGCACATGGAGGCCTCCGGCTTTGTCTGCCATGGCATACGTCTGTCTGCGTGTGACCGAGCACACCCGCGTCTGGCCTGAAGCAGCGCTGAGAGGGATTGGGGTGGGTGGGTGGGATGGGGGACCCCTGCTACGCCTTTGCTGCCTCCCTTCTCCACAGCTGCCACTTTTGTGGGGCCACATTGGGGTGGGCGGGATGGCTTGAGGATGCAAGAGCATGTCCAGAGCATCACTGACATGAGGAGGTATCACTTCCTGTTTCTATATTTTTTAAAAAGCAGGGGGCCTCTCCAGGGCCTAAATTATTCCAGCAAGGCAAAGATTTTCCCTTGTGCTCCCTTAGAAGGAATTTTTATCCGTCGTCATTGTCGTTTACCTTCAAGTAGCTTCCAATTTATGGCCACCCTAAAGTGAACCTGTCACAGGGTTTTCTACGCAAGATTTGTTCAGAGGGAGTTTGCCTTTTGCTTTGCTCTGAGGCTGAGAGAATGTGACCTGCCAAAGATCACCTGGGGGTTTCCAACCAAACTCTGGTCTCCAGAATCTCTAGAATCTTTCCAGGTATTGATGTCAGGCTGACTGGGCCATAATTTTTTGGGTCCTCTTTCTTCCCCTTTCTGAAGATGGAGAGAACATTTGCCCTCCTCCAGTCTGCCTCCATCATGCAGGGAAAAGAGGGAGGCGTAACAATATTGGGGTCCCCATATTGGTCCCCATATTGGCCTGGGTCCTATTGCTGGTCCCAGTTGGAATAGGCCCATTGAATGGCGAGTCAACTCAGGTAAATCATAGTATTGCAAAAAGTCTACCCTAGTTTGGACTAACAATAGAAGAGAGAGGAATAAAATGTGGCTCATGGGCCACGTACAACCCCTGCAGCTGCTTACCAGTCTCCCCAGCTAGTCATTTTTTAAAACATTGGCATGATTTTCAGGCAATTCCCACCCCCCAGACCCTTCAAAAGGGTCCCAATGGCATGAAAGCATGTGAAAATTCTTCCATCCCAACCTGACCAGCATATCAGAAACCCATAATCTCTCCAAGTACCTCTGTTTTCCACTGCAGGCCCTCTCAAAATGGCACCAGGAAGTGTCACTTCCTGTTGCCATTTTGAGAGGGGCTGCAGAGAAAAATGGAGGCATTTGGGATTGCCGTGGAGAAGAGAGCGGCCCATGAGGGGTTTCTTGGAAAAAGGGCTTGACGGCCACACAGCTTCCCACCTTTGCAATAGAATTAAGGCTCTTGTCTTTAAATGGCCTGAGAAGAAAGGTGTGGTGATGATCAGATCCATCACCAAAAAAGACCATTGCTTTCTGGGAAGGAAAAAGTTAAAGAAAGGCCATACCTATAAATGTAGCTTCTCCGTTTCAGAACAGTAGAAACCTCCCTGAACAACCTTTGAAATAATCTACCCAGAGCCTCAGAGATGCATTTGCTTGTTTCCCCTCCGACGTGATATTTGCTTTTCTGCTGTCGACACTGGGCACGCGGGACGGTCTCTGCATAAGAGAATAAGTGGGTACAACGCTGGCATCAGAAAGGGCAAAGCCCCCTAAAACATCAGAACATTTGAGGTTAGGATCCTGTTCTACGCCAGCGTAAGTTCTCCCAGGCAAGCGGTTGGACCATTTTGCCCAACGCGGGAGGACCATATTCAGTTCAGGGATGTAGAAGCGGAATTCGACACATGGTTGCATGCCTGTCGTGCACGAATGCATGCGTGCACATTGTGCAAGGATGCATAGGGTGTGTGCAGTTGGTTGCACAACGACACAACTCACTCAGGAGGCGGTGTTTACACGACTGCTGCATAAAGTTATTCTCCGTTGTGTTGCATGTGGCCCTTCATTCTCCCTGGACATAAGATCAAGGACAAGCAGGTGGCTGTTCAGGAACAAAAATTCCAACAGTTGGATTGGGATGGAATTACAAATCCCAGCCTGTCTGAAACCGGAATTTTTCCAAGCTCTGCGTTGACTGTGCTACCCGAATGCTCTTTAGGAAGCGTCTTTTGTCATTCTTTGCTACCGTGCTAACTCCGTTCTCTTTCATGGCCCCCTGCGCCTTCCCCCTTCCTCTCCCCCATTTAGGATGACCCCAATGCCCCTCACAAGCTTCAAGACCCCTTGAAATCCTGCCTGAAAGAAGAGGAATCTTTTAACATTCAGAACTCCATGTCGCCCAAGCTGGACAACGGGAAAGGGGACCCGGACGACGCGGAGGTGAATTGCTTGCAGAACAACCTGACCTGAAGCAAGGCGCGAGGCGGCGAGAAGCGCAACGCAAAAAACGAAAGGGAGCGAGAGCGAAAATCTAACAAGAGCACGAGAGCCATTCCCTAGTGTACAAATCTCATTTCTTGTAATTGTTCTGGCTTTTTATTTCCTCCACCCCCTCGCCCCCAACTTCGTAGCATGCTTCGGTGTCTTTTTGTACAGCAAAATAACGACGACGACGATAATAATAATAATTAACAATAATAATAATCATACACAAGAAGGTGAGCTCCTCAAGTGTTTCCTTGATGAATCGTGTGCGTTGGGTTGTTTGGAATGTCTCTGTCTGTAATTTTTGGCCTGGGTTTAGCTTGCTCCTGCCCTCCTCCCCTCCCACGTCTGTGATTTCTAAACCTAAACCTTTGTTGTGACTCGACTGACCTTTATTTTTATTTTTATTTTGGTACCTGACCCAGCCTTTTTTTGAGAAACGAGTTTTAAAAATGTGGGTGGGGGGGATAAAAGATCTTGAAATAATAATAATGATGATAATAAAACGGTTTTTTAAAATTAAGCCACCATTTTGTGTGTCTCTGGTTCTGAGCCCAAACTGGGAAGCGATGGAAGAGGCCAGGTTCAGCACCCGGAATAGCTCCACTATATACCGTATTTGCCAGTGTATAAAACACACCGGTGTATAAGATGCACCACCAGGGAATGCCTAGATGTGCAATTTGCCGGTGTATAAGATGCACCAGCATATAAGATGCACCTCCTTTTCAAACAGGAAAAATTTCATGAAAAATGTGTATCTTATATGGCAGTTTGGACTAAAATCCAGAGTGGATTGCCTGTGCTGTTGACATGGGAGCCAGAAGCTGTCTGTGGCTGATGAGAGACAGGCAACAGGTAAGCCTCATAGGTCTGGCTGAAATTAGGAAATTGCTGGACTTCCTTTGAGGTCATCCGGCAACAAGAAAAATCTCTAGGCAGGGCGGAGTTGCAGGAAGACAGAATTTGATTTTTTTGGAATGTATCTAATATGGCTTTCCTAGAATCCTGGAGCTGGAAGAGACCCCAAGGGGCCATTCAGTCCAACCCCATTCTGCCATGCAGGAATGTGCCATCAAAGCACTCCTGAGAAATGGCCACCTTGTCTCTCTTTAAAAAGTCCCAAGCAGGAGAGTCTGCCAGACTCTCGGGCAGCTACATCTTCCACTTTCAAAATGCTGTTACTGTCAGGAAGTTCTTCCTAGTGTTTAGATGGAAACTCTCTTCCCGGAGCTTGAAGCCATTGCTCCATGTCCTAGTCTCTGGAGCAGCAGAAAACAAGCTTGCTCCATCCTCCATTTGCTATCCCGTCAAATATTTAAACATGTCTATCATGTCCCCTTTTAACCTTCTCTTCCCCAGATTTAATATATCCAACTCTCTAAGCCGCTCTTCATAGGGCTTCATGGTTTCTAGGCCTTTGACCACTTTGGTTGCCCTCCTCTGGACATATTCCAGATCGTCCATATCCTTCCTGAACTGTGGTGCCCAGAACTGGACACAGGGTCCAGGTGGGGTCTGACCACAGCAGACTGAGTGGTATTATCACTTCCCTTGACGAAGACACTATAGTCCTATTGATGCAGCCCAGAATCGCATTGGCCTTTTTAGCTGCTACATCACACTGTTAGCACAAACAGAGGTAGGGAAAGTGCAACCTAGAGGCCACATGTGGGCCCTCAATTCCACTTTTGGGCCCTTTGAGGTTCTCTGGCAACCCCAGTCCCAAATTTTCCCACTCCCAATGAGCACCAAGACTCGCAGCTCAGGACAAAGGTATTTGTAGGCATATTCCATGCATCTATTGTTTAGGAGGTAATGTACAAAATCCACAGTGTTTGTCTCACATGCACATATCACCCAATTTTGCAGCAAAGGGTAGCCCCACGACATCACCAGAGTCCCCCCCCCGTGAAATCCCAAAAGCGTTCTTTTTTGAGCCTGGTTTTTGTCCTCAGAATCTCAGGAATGGGAGGGCTGCTGACCCGGCGACCATAGAAAGCCAACGCTCTATAAGGAGACAGATTAATGCATAAGCCAGCAAGTTCATTAGACAGGTAGATATTCACACCTGGACCCTCTGGAAGCCTCCAGGCTAAATGCAATCTGCTGCCACTGTTGGGCTTTTATAGGGGGAGAATAGATGTCATTGGTCCTTTGTGTCAGCTGACCATCAATGTATCGATAACTTCTGTGTTGTCATTGGCCAATGGCATTGTAGCCCCTCCCAATGATAGCAGAGGATGCAACAAGGGGTCCCTCTTCTGGCCAGTTGCTGCAACAGCACAGAAGGGACGGACTCGGGCAACCTAGGCGGTCATTTCCTGGCTGATTTAGGCTGAGATTCTGTGACCTTTGCCGTAGGTGGGGAGCCTCCGTTTGAATCAAGGAAGTCATGCTTGGCGAGTTGATTTCACAAGGGGTTTTAATTGGGGAAAAGTTCATTTCTTTGGACTATTGTTGCACAGTTTTGAAGGGATGCTATGTAGAGGAAGGAGAGGGCTTGTTTTCTGCTGCTCCAGAGACCAGGACAAGGAGCAATGGATTCAAGCTGCAGGAAAGGAGATTCCACCTGAACCTCAGGAAGAACTTCCTGACAGTCAGGGCTGTCCGGCAGTGGAATCTGCTGCCTCAGAGTGTGGTGGAGTCTCCTTCCTTGGAGGTTTTTAAGCAGAGGCTGGATGGCCATCTGCCCAAGGGAGTACTTTGAGGGTGTTCCTGCATGGCAGGGGGTTGGACTGGATGGCCCCTGGGGTCTCTTCCAACTCTACATTTCTATGATTCTATGATTCAAGTCATTTCTGATTCATGCCGACTCTAAGGTGACCCTATAATAGGGTCTTCTTGCCAAGAGTTGTTCAGAGGGAGTTTGCCTTTGTGCTTTCCTCTGAGGCTGAGAGAGTGTGACTTGCTCAAGGTGGGTTTCCATGCCCAAGTGGGGATTTGAACTCTGTTCTCCAGAGTCATAGCCCAAACCTCCTACATCATGCTGTCTCTATTTGGGACTACAACTCCCAGAATCCCCCATCCATCCATCCATCCATTGCTCAGTTGGAAAAGTTCCTTTCTTTGCACTACCGCTTTCCCAACTTGTCGCCCAAAGAAAGGATCTTTTCTGGGAGCTGTAGCCCAAAGAAAGGAATTTTTCCAACAGGAGCAGGTCTCTAATGAAAGAGATGCAGCTTTCTCTGGATCATAAATCACCTTCACTTCCCATTCGATGTGCAATTAATTTGTTTCACGATGGGTCTGGACCGACTTCCCTCCTCTTCCGCGTGATTTCTGATGTGTGCTGTCAGTGGGAATGTTGGACAGAGGCATCTTGCAATCACATAGGCCGTTTCCGCACTAGCACTATGGTTCCTATGATTTAAACACAGCTATCATGTTACCCCTTAAGAGGGAACAGCCATGTTTAAATATTGAAAGGATCACAGAATCATAGAATCAGAAGAGGCCAGAAAGGCCATCAAGTCCAAAAACCTTCACCGTTTTCCTAATGCTGGTGCTGCTTAAAAATTTAACTAGACAGAGGACAAGGAGAAAAGCATGGATTAAACAGGTGTAAAAAGATTTTGTAAAAAGAACCGTCTTTCTCGTTAAAATGTGCAGCCCCTTCTGGTGTTTTTATGAATAGCAAACCTGTCTCGTAACAAGTTACAAGGAATGTAGTTACCGGCTACTATTTCACCTTTTGAGGGTGGAACAAAGACAGTTTTCAAAAATCACAGAAGAAATGGTGCAAAGTTCTTTTATTGACAGAAATGGTAGTGCTGGTGGCTCGTAGAGGGGGAGTCAATCTGCTTTGGGTTTTAGTCCAAACTTGAAAGGAGTCAGCCAAAGTGCTGAGCTCCCTTTCCAAGACAGATTCAGCCCTTTGGGCAGCTCCTTGAAGGTTCAGAATAAAGCCTGGAGAGGATCCTCAGACCCACCGACATGGAAGAAGTAGATTTCTTCTTCTTCTTGTGTGCCTCCAAGCCACTTTTGACTTTTTGTGGTGACCTTGAGGCATCCCTACAATGGAGTTTTCTTGACAAGATCTGTTCAGAGGGAGTTTGCCTTTGCCTTCCTGTGAGGTTGAGAGAGTGTGACTTGCCCAAAGGTCACACCTTGGGTTTCCATGACTGAGCAGGGATTCAAACTCTGGTCTCCAGAGTCATAGTTGAATGCTCTGACCACTACGCCACGCTGGCTCAAAATATCTTGAGCCGGCCCTGTCTCCCCTTGACAACTGTGGGCAATCCCTTCTTTCCAGCAAAACCCAGTTGCACCAGTTTGCCCAGTATGGTCATCCACGGCCTCTCTTCCTGCACCCAGACAGACAGGGATAGAGCCACACAAGGGTCAAAAATGGGGAAACTGGGCACAGAAATGAGAACTCCACCTGCCCCAAAATGAATCTTTTTCCTTCAGTCTGCAAATTTCTAGCATTGCAGAGCATGAGACACTGAAAATGATTCACATCTAGAACTTTTTATCTTTGTTGTGGGTGCTTTTGTGGGTCGCTCTGCCTGCCCCCTTTCCTCTCTGGATGCCTAAACCGTTATTTCAGAGCTGAAGTTTTAGGTTGCTGCCATGCTAGAAATTTGAGGGTTGAAAATTCCTTGGGGAGGGAGTTGAATCCTTATTTGGGGGGCAATGCCCTCATTTTGCCTCCCAAAGCCATAGGCTGAACATCCACAGCAATGAAAACTGGGTGTGTGCTGTGCCGCCTTCTTTGTGGCTTCTTTTGGCCGGATTTGGGAATCTTCCCGGCTCGCTGACTCCAAAACGGTCTCCTGACAAAAGGACTCCTTCTCTTTCTCCCTCTGCCCCCCACCACAACCCACCCTCTTCATGCTGTGTTTGTTTAAGAAGTGGGCCCAACTCCCTCCTGGGTGTGGGAACGCCAAAAGAGCCTCCTTTCCTCTCCGCCTCGGTTTGCCTCCATCCATCACTGTTGCTCTCTCTCCCAGGCCAAGCGCATGGCGAAAGGGGCCGGCTGCTTTGTCGGTTGCTCCCCACGCCTTCTGTGGGGCTTCCAGGGGAGAGACGGAGCGCTTGCCCTTTGTGGCGTTTGCAGACAGCTTGACCCATTTTCTTTCCCCCAATGGCTCCTCCGGTGCGTCTGGCGGAGGCTTTGGGCTCCTGGGAATCCGGCCCTGGTTGCCGGGCCAAAGACCAGGTGGCCAAGGATGGAAATGGTTTCAGCAGTTAGAATAGATGACGCTGCCTCTCAATTACCCCACCCCAAAAGAGGGAAAAAACGGGTACCCCATCTGTCTAGGAGGCAGCTGATCCAGTTTTAGGACCTCAGATTTCTGGAGACATTGGTGACGCTGGGACACATTTGAAACATGCTCTTAAAGCCATCTGGGAAACCTCCATCGGCAACAGGTCATGACTTCCAAGGCCATTTCCACACTAGACTGTTATAGCGCAATGATTCCACTTGCAACCTCCTCTGGAATCCTGGGGTTTGCAGTTTCGGGAGGGGCCGGCCGGATGTCCTTTGAGGTCTCTTCCAACTCTATAGAGGCTGGCCCCTCCCGAAACTGCAAACCCCAGGATTCCAGAGGAGGTTGCAAGTGGAATCATCGCGCTATAACAGGCTAGTGCAGAAATGGCCCAAGTCATTGGCGTACTGAATCTGCTCCAGGTTTTACTCTGAACTTTAAAAGCACAATCCAAGTTGCTGAACCCTATGGCCAAAACAGATTTGGCAACTTGGAGAAGTCTCTTAAAAAGGATTGAGTTAATTGTTTATGTTATTTAAAAAAAAGAAAAGAAAGGGGGACATTTTAAACAGTTTGGACCAAAATGGTTCAGACTGGATGTGACATCACAGCTACCTGGTACCACTGATGTGATGCTTAACGGACTATTGCGTTTAATGATTTTAAGAAAGAACGGGGGCCACAGAGCGCAAGAGTTGATCAAACGGCGGGGAGAAGTCCAGTAGGGGAATGTTTCCTATTGTCCTGGGCTTAAAATTCCTCAATATTTAAACATTTTATGAAAAGCAGTTGTTGCATCTACATGCTGTCAAGAAAGAACGTGAAGAATCAGAATATGACAGCACAGGATAGCTGTATATTTAATACATAAATCGTATATCAAATTTTGTACTGCCACCGGGAACCTGGCAAAGAAAAAGACACATTTAACAGATGGACACAAATTACAAGATTAACGAACTAGATAACACTGCTGTTTTATGATATATTCAGGTGCTCTTATGTGCCCACAATTCCATGAATTGTTAAAGTTCTTGTGAAGTTGTTAATATAACTTAATCAAATACCAAAAGTAGAAGAGGAGCAAAAAAAAAAGGGAACAGTTAACTGATGGAATAAACTAAGGTCTCATTCATACTGTACAGTTATTGCACTGTGATTCCACTTTTAACTGTCATGGCTGCCTCCTACGGAATCCTGGGATTTGTAGTTTGGCAAACCCCTAGAGAAGCGGTTCTCAACCTGTGGGTCGCGACCCCTTTGGGGGTCAAACGATCCTTTCACAGGGGTTGCCTAAGACCAACAGAAAATACGTATTTCTGATGGTCTTAGGCTCCATTCCCTCCTTGGTGGTGGTGGTGCGCAAGCGCAAGCCATGCGCTCGCGTCCTCCTGCCCCCTGTTCAGAAGGGAGTGAAATCGCTCCCCTTCTCCGCTACTGGGAGAACATCCCGTCTGACAGGCCAGCTTGGGGGGGCGGCGGCAGCACAGGGGGCAGGCCCCCTCCTCGCCACGGCCCCTACCCCACTCGCCATGGAGGTGGGCGCTGCGGAAGGGCCGGGGGGCCGCAAGACAGCGCTTTTCTGGGGGGGTGAGCTGCGCCCGGCGCAAAAGACAAAGGCGCTGGGATTCCTCCCCACCCCCCAGGGCAGGGTCAACACTCTGGAAACTTTTCCCACACTGCCCCCTCAGCGGAAATGAGAGCGAAGCAGAAGCAGAGCCCGGGGGGGGGGTCTCGGAGTTTTTTCCTGGGGGAGACGCGTGGCTCCTCTTTCCCTCCTTGCCCACCCCCCGTTCCTGGCTGGCTAGGCAGCCTTTGCTGGGGAGGGGGGGGCATAGTAAATAATAAATAAATAATTTTATGGTTGGGGTCACCACAACATGAGGAACTGTATTAAAGGGTCGTGGCATTAGGAAGGTTGAGAACCACTGCTTTAGAAAAAAGAACAGAAAAGAGAATTTATCAAATTATGGAATGGAAAGAGACAGACATTTCCTTCCTCTTTCCCCCATAAAACGAGGACTCTTGGACACCCTTCTGGGCAGGCTCGCAGAAGGTTTTCCTTCCTACAGCACATCATAAACACAAAGAATTCTTTGCAACTGGGAATTTGGAACTACAAAACCCATGATCCCCCAGCCAGCACAGCCAGGAGTCCGGGGAGGATGCATTCTCCGGTGCTGCTGAAGACACACATACATGTACCATGCCGTCTGAGGAGCGGCTTAGGGTGCTGTGTATGTTTAGCCTGGAGAAGAGAAAGTTAAGAGGTGACATGGTAGGCATGCTTCAGTGTCCGAAAGGATGTCATATGGAGGATGGAGCAAGCTTATTTTCTGCTGCCTCAGAGACTCGGACATGGAGCAATGGCTTCAAAGTACAGGAAAAGAGATCCCACCTAAACACCAGGAAGAACTTTCTGACAGTAAGAGCAGTTCAACATGGAATATGCTGCTGCCTAGGAGTGTGGTGGAGTCTCTTTCTGGAGGTGTTTAACCAGAGGCTGACAAAGGAAGTGCTTGGATGGTGTCTTTCTGCATTGCAGAAGGGGGTTGGACAGCACTGGGGGTCTCTTCCAACTCTAGGATTCTATGATTACACACACACACACACACACACAAACAAACATGGTGACCACATCCTTAGCAACTATTTGTAGAAGATGGAGGTGGGAATGATTTCACTGAAATGGAGGTGCTCAAGGGTGGTCCATCTGCATTTTATTAAGCCACCCCCTTCCAGTGCATGCACAAACTGTGTGGTGTGTGTGCACAGTGCGTGTTGCTAGGGAGGGGACACACACATGCATGTCCCCTCCCTGGCAGCATGAAGACAAGATTAAACCTGCTTTGAGTGGCTTGCAACCTTTTCCTTCGTAGTTCAGCCAAGGCGATGAATGGCACAAAGCCAAGGCCTTGGGGCCCTTCTCTCTGGGGGTGTGCCAAAAAACAAGACCCCACATGGCGCATTGATGTGACAGCCAGAGAAGGAGCAGCAGCAGCAGTGGGCAGATCAGCCAAGGCTTCCTCCCCACAGAGCCAAAGGCGGATGGGAGATGTCCTTTCCTTGTTGTTGTGTGCCTTCGGTTCATTTCCAACCTACAGTGACCTTAAGGGTCCTTGAGGGTGTGAGCATGTCACACACTCTCAGCCACAGAAAATCCTATGATAGAGAGATAAGGTGATAGGGTCACCCTAGAAGCAATGTGAAGGCACACAACAGCAAGACAGGAACACCATTGTGTAAGTGCATGAGTGCAGATTTACATAATGGACACTCTCAGCCCAAACCTGGCACTGAATTCATTATTTATCCCCCTGCCAGGAAAGGGAAAAGCTGGAACTGTGGCTCTATGAGTCCCGGGGCTTGGAAAAAGGCAAGATATGAAAGTACAACCTCTGCACTGTGGTGATGGGAAGATGGCACATGATGCACAGCAGAAGGCACATTGGTTTCAGAGCACCCCCTTTCCGTACCTACAGCACCTTCTCCCTCTTTGCCTCGGATGACTTGGCTTGCCTCTCAGCACGGCCAGGCCACACACGGCCAAAAGCAGTTCTATTAATCACTCTGAAATGACGAGGCTATTAAATTGCAATGCTTCGTTAGCTGGCAGGGGGGGAAAGGGAGGCGCAGGTCTGGCTTTTTTCTTTCACGAGAGACCCATGGCAGGCAGAGGGATGAGGGGCTGGAAAAGGGGAGGTGGGGGGAGGAGAAGGAGCTGGCAAAAAAGCGAGGTCCATCTCTCTGCACCCTTTCTCTCTCTCTCTGAGATGCACACACTGCCGGATCAAAGCCATCAGCTTTGGACACAGGGGCCTTTCATCTCCCTCGCTGGCTCTGGATGCCCCAAACAAGAAGGGAAGAATTCCCAGCTAAAGAGAGAAAGGACACAGAAGGCAGGTTTTATTCAAACAAGGAACAAAAGGCGGTCAAAGGGTCAGTTGCGTTCCCTGCCTTCCACAGCCTGAGGTGAACAGAGCTGAGGATTTAAAGCTCCTATGGCCATTTCCACACTAGGCTGTTCATAGCGCGATGATTCCACTTTCAACCTCCTCTGGAGTCCTGGGGTTTGCAGTTTCGGGAGGGGCCGCCCAGCCCCCCGCCCCATAGGTACACCCCTTGGGATACCATCAGTTTGATTGCAACATACACATATTAGGAATTTGCAAATTTCAGTGCGGCAGCTCTCTGCCCCAAGGAGCTTACAGTCTAAGATTCAGTACAGAGGAGATGACAGAAGGAAGGGAAGTGGGTTAATTGCAGGCAGAGATGAACTGGGAAGGAGCTGTAAGAGGGGAGATCCAGCATAAAATAGTGGTTTGAATGTTGGACTGCGACCAGGTAGACCAAAGCCATTTCCGCAATAGAGCGTTATAGCGCTCTGGTTCCACTTTCAACCTCCTCTGGAATCCTGGGGTTTGCAGTTTCGGGAGGGGCCGGCCGGATGTCCTCTGAGGTCTCTTCCAACTCTATAGAGGCCGGCCCCTCCCAAAACTGCAAACCCCAGGATTCCAGAGGAGGTTGAAAGTGGAATCATCGCGCTATTAACAGTCTAGTGTGGTGCTTGTGTAGCGTAACTCTACTCTGGTGTAGGCACACAGTGGTAGCACTAAAGTCCCCTTCTACTGAATATTGATGTCAGGTGGCCAATGCTGTGTCTGCCAAAAGGCCCACTTCTTGTCCTTTTGGGCAACAAGGAAAGTTTCTGTGTAAGCCGCAAAAGAGGTCAGACAAAATAACAGTGATGAAGTCTTTTACACCAAGTCTCAAGTCAAGTCTCTACCTTCAAGTCTCAAGCTGAGTCTCAAATCTTTGCAAGGTACTTTCAAGTCCAGTCTCAAGTCTAGGAGCCAACCTATATTCCGGAATTTCTGGACAGAGTCGAATAAAGTCGGTTTTAACAATTTAAGTAGAGTTAGTCCTCTACTTTTGTGATTTTTGCCACCTGCAGATTCAGAAGCGGGGAACAGAGTCCTTCTTACTTCCCATTTCCAAAGCTGGAGGCTTTTTCAGCCGGCCCCTCCCGAAACTGCAAACCCCAGGATTCCAGAGGAGGTTGCAAGTGGAATCATCGTGCTATAACAGTCAGGTGCGGAAATGGCTTTGGTCTACCTGGTCGCAGTCCAACACTCAAACCACTATTTTATGCTGGACCTCCCCTCTTACAGCTCCTTCCCAGTTCATCTCTGCCTGCAATCAACCCACTTCCTTTCCTTCTGTCATCTCCTCTGTACTGAATTTCAGATTGTAAGCTCCTTGGGGCAGAGAGCTGCCGCACTGAAATGTGCAAATTCCTAATATGTATACGTTGCAATCAAACTGGTAGTATCCCAAGGGGTGTACCTCTGGGGCTGGGGGCTGGCTGGCCCCCGAAACTGCAAACCTCAGGATTCCAGAGGAGGTTGAAAGTGGAATCATTGCGCTATAACAGTCTAGTGCGGAAATGGCTTCTGTCTCTCTGCATTTGCTTAACTAAAGCTCCTCCGTTTTCAATTCTAGTCAACTTTAACGGTTGTTCTTGTTGTCAGTCCCTTGTTGTACTTAAAATTATGCTGACATTAATTGGCAAAGTCGATGCCTAGGTCCTCGGCATTGGTTTTCAGCGCTCTCTGTAACAATATTTCTTACACTGCACAGCTGAGCAAATGCATGTGTGATACCGGGTTCATTATTGATGGTTAACCAGAAGTTACTTTATGATCAACCATGTATTGGAATTTTTAGTCCTGGGAAAGCAAATATTCTTGCACATGCATGGTATGCTTTATGAGATCACTGTCATCCCAGATCTATAAAAAACCCTCCTTTTTTACAACAAAGGGTCCTTCTCTTTGCTCATATATGAAGTGGTTTTGGCTGCATTCATCCTAAGGGAAGAGAAGTCACTTTGGCCAAAGTTGGGAATCTTTCCAGGCTGATTCAGAGCTCATTTGCAATCACGTAGACTACTCAGGGTGGTCCATGTGGGGTCAAGGTAGTCTGCCCCATGTGTGTGGGGTTTTTTTTTAGGGTTCAGGGTAACCCTAACAATTTTGAGGGTTTGGGGGTAACCCTAACCTCTGCAACCATAGGGAATCAAGGGGTATATTGAAGGAATGGGTGAACCATTACACACCACCTTTATGACTCTGTGATTCTGTGTTGTGCAGTCCTGCATGGCAGGGGGTTGCACTGGACGAACTTTGTGGTCCTTTCCAACTCTTTAAGATTTTATGATTCTATGACCATGGTCAGACTGGCTTGGCAATTCAGGAAGCTGCCACCCAAAAAGTAACTTTCCCAAGCTCCGTGTTAATTCTCATTCGCTTGTTTTGCTCTCCGTCCCTTTAGATATTCCCCCCCCAGAGATTGCTTGATATTTTTGCAAACATGCTACAAGTATCTAGAGATGAGGGAGTGGATCAGAAATGGATGTCGTGGTAGCTTGTCACATTGGTCAGTTACCAGTGGACTCCCATACTGATTGTATTGAGGCCACAAGCAAAGACATAGCTATTCATCAAAACCTTTGGGTTTAGTCTACAGAAGAGAAGGTTAAAAGGGGACACGATAGCCATGTTTAAATATCTGAAGGGATGCCATGTAGAGGAGGGAGAGGGCTGTTTTCTGCTGCTCCAGAGACCAGGACAAGGAGCAATGGATTCAAGCTGCAGGAAAGGAGATTCCACCTGAACCTCAGGAAGAACTTCCTGACCGTCAGGGCTGTCCGGCAGTGGAATCTGCTGCCTCCATGGAGTGTGGTGGAGTCTCCTTCCTTGGAGGTTTTTAAGAGAGGCTGGATGGCCATCTGTCACAGGGAGTGCTTTGAGGGTGTTCCTGCATGGCAGGGGGTTGGACTGGATGGCCCCTGGGGTCTCTTCCAACTCTACATTTCTGTGATTATACTATGATTATAAAGCTTAATTTCTGTGTGGGAGGTACCATTTTCCCTACAAACAGATGCTGGAAATGGAGAGGAAATTATCTCCTTGCTTTCCTTCCTGGCAGCGAATTAAGACAGCCACAGAGGGGAGAAGGTGAACTAAAAATGGCATCCATCTATGGACAGGATCTTATTGATGCGCTTTGCCAGTGGCTGCATTTCTTTTTTTTTCTCGGGGTTGTGCAGGACTGGCGACGGAAAGCAGACGAAACAACCCTGCCCCAAGCAACCTATGTCTTCCTCCCTTCCTGGCTTTCCTTCTCTTGCAGCCGCCACCTATACTGGCATAGTTTAGTTATGCCCATTCCTGCACCAAAAGGTTTCTGATTGCTCCCTTTAGCCCCCTGGGTGGGCATGGCACAACCAAGCCCCTTCCTCATAGCAATTCTTGTCTTTCAGTCTCCAAGCTTTGAAAAAAGTCTGTTTTGGCTAGAAACAGAGGAAGCCAATCAGACCACAGCAGCTGCTGCTCTCCTATCAGGGTAGCCAGCAGATGATGCGCTTGTTGCCATGCGCTCCGATGCTGTGTGTGAGAGCGCGCATGCATGTGCCTTGAGTTCATCTGAATTCATGGTGACCCCAAGAATTACATAAGGTTTCTTATGCAAGGAATCCTCAAAGGGGTTTTTGCCAGTTTCTTCCTTTGAAATAAAGACTGTGGCACCTGGTATTTCTTTGCAAATCTTCTGGGCTTGGGGAAGGTTGTTCTTTTTGGATTGCCACTCCCAGAATCCCCCAGCCAGCGTAGGAAACTCTAGCCTCCAGCATTTGGGGAAAAGGGACCAAGGTCAGATCTTGTGTGTGGCTTTGGAACCCCATGGATTTCATAGGGTTTTCGTAGAGTCATAGAGTTGGAAGACACCCCAGGGGCCATTGAGTCCAACCCCCTGCCATGCAGGAATACCCATCAAAGCATTCCCAACAGGTGGCCATCCAGCCTCTGCTTAAAAACCTCCAAGGAAGGAGACTCCACTACACTCCATGGAGGCAGCAGATTCCACTGCTGGACAGCCCGGACTGTCAGGAAGTTCTTCCTGAGGTTCAGGTGGAATCTCTTTTCCTGCAGCTTGAATCCATTGCTCCTTGTCCTAGTCTCTGGAGCAGCAGAAAACAAGCCCTCTCCCTCCTCGACATGATATCCCTTCAAATATTTAAACATGGCTGTCATGTCCCCTCTTAACCTTCTCTTCTGCAGACTAAACATACCCAGCTCCCTAAGACACTCCTTATAGGGCTTCATGGCTTCCAGACCCTTCACCATTTTGGTCGCCCTCCTCTGGACACACTCCAGCTCATCAACATCCTTCTTGAATTGGGGTGCTCAGAACTGGACACAGTATTCAAGGTGAGGTCTAACCAAAGCAGAGTAGAGTGGTACCATTACCTCCCTTGATCTAGACACCATACTCTTATTGATGCAACCAAGAATCGTGTTGGCCTTCTTGGCTGCTGCATCACACTGCTGACTCATGTTGAGCTTGTGGTCCATCAAGACTCCTAGATCCCTTTCACACGTACTGTTATCCAGCCACACGTCCCCCATCCTATATTTGTGGATTCTATTTTTTCTGCCTAAGTGCAGGACCTTACACTTCTCCCTCTTGAAATTCATTTTGTTCGCCTTGGCCCAGCTCTCCAATCTGTCCAGGTCGTTTTGAATTTTGATCCTGTCCTCTGGTGTATTAGCAACCCCTCCCAATTTGGTACCACCTGCAAATTTGATCAGCATGCCCTCCGCTCCAGGTTTTCTTAGGCAAGGAATTCTCAGAGGCGGTTTTTGCCTGTTCCTTCCTCTGAAATCTAGATTATAACACCTGGTATTTCTTTGCAGATCTTCTGGGCTTAGGGAAGGTTATTCTTTTTGGACTGCCATTCCCAGAATCTGGCGGGGGGATTCTGGGAATGACAATCCAAAATGGTACTTTCTCACAAGTCCTGGAAATTCTAGCTTCCAGCATTTGGGGAAAAGGGACCAAGGTTAGATCTTATGTGTGGCTTTGTGACCCCATGAATTTCATAGGGTTTTCTTAGGCAAGAAATCCTCATAGGTGCTTTTGCCAGTTCCTTCCTCTGAAATAGTGTCTGGAGCCCCTGGTATTTGTTAGTGGTTTCCCATCCAACTACTAACCAGGACTGACCCTACTTAGCTTCCCAGGTCAGGCAGGATCTGGTGTGTGTAGGATATGTAGCCCCCCTCCCAATTTGTATCTCATGGGAGGAGCATATTGGAGCAATATCTCAGAATTCCCCATGATTTCTTCCCATTTTCCAGATCCTGATAGATCGGGCTTACTTATATTGCCCCCTGGTGGAATGGAGAATGAATCAAGAACATTAAAATCGAGAATCAATTATTTTTTCTTTTAAAAAAAATTAGAATGAGAGAATCCTAGGCCATTTCTGCACTACACTGTTGTAGTGCTATTATTCCACTTTCAACCTCCTGTGGAATTCTGGAGTTTGCAGTTTACTGAGGCCAAAGAGACCCCTCCCTAAACTGCAATTCCCAGGATCCCATAGGATATTGAAAGTGGAATAATAGCACTATAACAGGGTAGCATGGAAATGGCTCTAGAATTAGAAGAGACCTGCCAGGGCCACCTAGCCAACCTCCTGCCATGCAGGAATACTCAACAAAAGCACTAAATGTTTAAAACAGTGGCCCATAGACTCCCCCCCCCGGTATCTGTAATGTGACAGTTTAAGTTTAGGGAGCTGGGTATGTTTAGTCTGTAGAAGAGAAGGTTGAGAGGGGACATGATAGCCAGGTTTAAATATTTGAAGGGATGTCATGTTGAGGGCGGAGTGGGCTTGTTTTCTGCTGCTCCAGAGACGAGGACAAGGAGCAATGGATTCAAGCTGCAGGAAAGGAGATTCCACCTGAACCTCAGGAAGAACTTCCTGATGGTCAGAGATGTCCAGCAGTGGAATCTGCTGCCTCCATGGAGTGTGGTGGAGTCTCCTCCTTCCTTGGAGGTTTTTAAACAGAGGCTGGATGGCCATCTGTCGGGAGGGCTTTGAGGGTGTTCCTGCATGGCAGGCGGTTGGACTGGATGGCCCCTGGGGTCTCTTCCAGCTCTAGGATTCTATGATTCTAATCAGGGCTGTCTCTTTCAAATTGGGACAGTTGGAGAGTGTGTTTCTCCAGTCCTGCTATCATGTCTGGCATGCTTGGTGGGAACATGGCAGGGCCTTACTAGTGGCTGCCCCCAGGCTCTGGCATTCCTCCCCATGGAAAGCTAAGCTGAATGATTAGTCTGCAGAAGTGAAGGTGAAGAGGGGACATGAGAGCCATGTTTAAATATTTGAAGGGATGCCACGTAGAGGAAGGAGAGGGCTTGTTTTCTGCTGCTCCAGAGACCAGGACAAGGAGCAATGGATTCAAGCTGCAGGAAAGGAGATTCCACCTGAACCTCGGGAAGAACTTCCTGACGGTCAGGGCTGTCCGGCAGTGGAATCTGCTGCCTCGGAGTGTAGTGGCGGCTCCTTCCTTGGAGGTTTTTACGCAGAGGCTGGATGGCCATCTGTCCAAGGGAGTGCTTTGAGGGTGTTCCTGCATGGCAGGGGGTTGGACTGGATGGCCCCTGGGGTCTCTTCCAGCTCTACATCTCTATGATTCTATGATTCTAAGTGGATTCCAACTGCAATAACTGTGGAGATTCTGTCAGTGTTGTCAGTGGGATGGCGAATTCTCCCCAGGTTTTTATCTCAGAATCTTTAGTAGCTCTCCAAGGTGCTGAATCCAATCCCTCCAATAGCACTTTGGACACCTCCTTTAAGATCCAGCCCAAGGCCATTTCTGCACCACACTGCTATAGTGCTATTGTTGCACTTGCAACATCCTGTGGAATTCTGGGGTTTGTAGTTTACGGAGGCCCTCTTCATGCTCCTCCCTAAACTGCAAACCCCAGGATTTCATAGGATGCTGAAAGTAGAATAATAGCACTGTAACAGTCTAGTGCAGAAGTGGCCCAAGTGGACTGGGTCAAGTCATTGTCCTACTGATATGGAAACCACCCTCTGACGCTGGTTCCAAGAAAAGCCTTTCCCCTTCCCTCCTCGCTTCTGATGTTGGGGGCTGAGCCTGCCACCTTCTGCAATGCGCTCTTCATAGGGCTACCCATGTGCTTGGTCCGGAAACTTCAATTAGTTCAGAATAGGGCAGCCAGGTTGGTCACTGGAGGATCTAAAACTGACCACATAACACCAATTCTGAAGTCTTTGCATTGGCTGCCTATTAGTTTCCGGGCACAGTACAAGGTATTAGTCATTACCTTTAAAGCCCTCCATGGCTTGGGGCCAGCCTACCTGCGGGATCGCCTTCTCCCATATAATCCGCCCCGCACACTAAGGTCCTCTGGGAGGAATTTACTGCAGCCGGTCAGAACTAGGTTGGCTGCGGTTACCCAGAGGACCTTTTCTTCCGTCGCTCCCAAGCTATGGAACGGCCGGCCGGAAGAGACCCGGCATATTACCAGTCTTGACCGCTTTAAAAAAGCCGTCAAGACCGATCTCTTCCGACAGGCCTTCCCAGACTAGCATTCCCATCACCTCCCATCTATTGCCTTGTTGCCTTGCTAGCAGTAATTGATGGATTGTTAATTGCTGTGTATTTTAGGGGGTTGGTTTAGGTGGGTTGGAGGGTGGGGAGGATTGGGTATGTTTTTCTTAGAATCATAGAAATGTAGAGTTGGAAGAGACCCCAGGGGCCATCCAGTCCAACCCCCTGCCAGACAGGAACACCCTCAAAGCACTCCCGACAGGTGGCCATCCAGCCTCTGCTTAAAAACCTCCAAGGAAGGAGACTCCACTACACTCTGAGGTAGCCGATTCCACTGCCAGACAGCCCTGACTCTCATGAAGTCCTTCCTGAGGTTCAAGTGGAATCTCCTTTCCTGCAGCTTGAATCCATTGCTCCTTGTCCTGGTCTCTGGAGCAGCAGAAAACAAGCCCTCTCCTTCCTCTACATGGCATCCCTTCAAATATTTAAACGTGGCTGTCATGTCCCCTCTCAACCTTCTCTTCTGCAGACTAAACATACCCAGCTCTCTAAGTCTATCCTCACAGGGCTTCATGGTTTCCAGGCCCCTCACCATTTTGGTCGCCCTCCTCTGGACTTGCTCCAGCTTGACCACGTCCTTCTTGAATTGGGGTGCCCAGAACTGGACACAGGATTCAAGATGGGCCCTAACCAAAGCAGAGTAGAGCGGTACCAGTACCTCCCTCGATCTAGACACCAGACTCCTATGGATGCAGCCGAGAATTGCATTGGCTTCCTTGGCTACCGCATCACACTGCTGGCTCATGTTCAGCTTGTGGTCTATGAAGACTCCTAGATCACACGTACTGCTATCCAGCCACGTGTCCCCCATCCTATACTTCTGTATTCCATTCTTTCTACCCAAGTGTAGGACCTTACACTTCTCTCTGTTGACTTTTAATGTCTTTTAATGTATTTTAATGTATAATGTATGTTGTTCACCACCTCGATCCGTGTGGAGAGGCGGGATACAAATAAATATTATTATTATTATTATTACTGTTATTATTAATTATTATTATTCTGCAAGCAAAGCAGGTACTCTCTCACGGAGCGATGCTCTGTTTCACTCAGCAACCGGTTTCCCCAGCCATGGCTGGCCAATATAGCCTTGGACAACAGGCAAGCAGGACATGGCGTAACAGTCCCGGCCGTCTTCTCTTGGCTGGTCTTCTCTCCTTCTCTCTGACCATGGAGGATTGTTTGGGTGCGGTCCAACCTCCCCCAGATACACCGGACCACCGCTATGCAAACCCCAAGAGTAACTGCCACACTGTGCAATGCTTGTCACCGACTGGGTGCCTTGTGCAATGAGCAATGGGCTTCTGGGGATTCTGGGAGATGCAGTCCACAAAGGCACGTTCCTCAGACCTCACCACCTTTCCCCACGAATAATAATAATAATAATAATAATAATAATAATATATAATTATTATTATTATTATTATTATTATTATTATTATTATTATTATTATTATTATTATATCCGCCTCTCCCCATGGATCGAGGCGGTACTACAACAATACATTAAATAATCACGCACCCTCGAGCCTTGAGAGGAGGCAGGTAACAAATAAAATTTTTATTATTGTTGTTGTTACTGTTAATATAAAAATGAAATCATAATAATAGTAGTAGTGGCAGCTTGGCAGTAAAACTCCAGCCCCACTGACACATTTACTTCTGAGCATTTACTTCTGAGTAAACTTCTGAGCATTTACTTCTGAGTAAATTTGCAGTGGCCAGTTAAGCCCATGCAGCAACCCACCCAGTAGCATGTATTACTCGGGAGCAATTCCCTCATCCCCCCCCCCTTTGAGCATCCCTGGCATCTTTCCTTGCACAATTTCTTGCCCGCCCGCCTATCCGTCCTTCCCGCGCGCCCGCCCGCACCGCTTTCAAGCGGACGGCAGGGGGCGAACGACCGAAGCACAGCCAAGGCGAGAGACTCGACGCAGGGACCTAGAGAGCGCATGCGCACTACTCTAAAACCCGCCGCCGCCGGGTTGTCCTCGCCGGCCTCGAGCGCGGAGGCTTTTCATCCCTCGGCGGACACCGTAGGGCCGGGAGAGGATGTTTGCGGGCCTGAATGAACTCCTCGGGGTGACGGTCCAGAAGCCGGAGCAGGTGAAGGGGGCGCGAAAGGGTCGGCCTCGCTGGGCCTCCGTCTTCCCTCCCTTTCCGTGGAGGGAAAGCTGCGAGAACGAGGTGTCGGGCCCGCTCCCAAGATGCAACGCGGGCTTTGCTTGGGAGCGGGGCATGCTGGGAGTGGTAGTTTTTCCCTTGGGTGGGCAAAAGAGGGCAATTGGTACACTGAGGGGGGATCCTTTGGCCCTCCCTGCCAGGGCTGGGCAACTTGAGGCCTACCAGATGTTGCCAGGCTACAGCTCCCATCCGCCCTCGATGGCTAACTGGTGGGGGATGATGGGAGCTGCAGTCCAATAATACATGAGGGCTGCCATTTGGATGCTGGGTGGAGCCCCAAAGGCTTCAGGGGCCTATACTGTTGTCACTTGGAGCTGGAATGGCAGCAGTGTGGTGCCAGTTGGGTCTCTAAGGGGAGCGTATCCCATAACTGAGGGACCACAGTGGAGAAGGCCCTGCCCATGGCCTCCCATAGCTGGCTGCCCTGCCTGGGGGCGCGTAGGTGGGCCCCTCTGCAGGAGAGGGAAGGGTCAGGCAATTTTTTTGGCCCACCTTTCCTGATCCCTTTTGGGCCACAAGGCTAATGTTACCCCAACTCGACGTACTGGTGGGAACGGCGCCTCCCAGACTGGACCTTTTCTACCCCAAACGGCCACCCCTGGGACCGTCCAGACCCCAACCAAGAGTACAGGGTGGCACTGACCGGTGGGCAGGATATCGGTGGGTGGATTCCTCGTCAGGCCAGAAGACGCCACGCCTTGGATGAGGATTCAAAGGCACCCCCAGCTGCGGAGCCCCGTGACAAGATCTGTAGACAAAATGGGCATCGGCAACCCTCCTTTCACCGCGGCCATTTCCGCACAACACTCATGGTGTGATGATTCCACTTTCAACCTCCTATGGAATCCTGGGGTTTGCAGTTATTCCACTTTCAACCTCCTATGGAATCCTGGGGTTTGCAGTTATTCCACTTTCAGCCTCCTATGGAATCCTGGGGTTTGCAGTTATTCCACTTTCAGCCTCCTATGGAATCCTGGGGTTTGCAGTTATTCCACTTTCAACCTCCTATGGAATCCTGGGGTTTGCAGTTATTCCACTTTCAACCTCCTATGGAATCCTGGGGTTTGCAGTTATTCCACTTTCAACCTCCTATGGAATCCTGGGGTTTGCAGTTATTCCACTTTCAGCCTCCTATGGAATCCTGGGGTTTGCAGTTATTCCACTTTCAACCTCCTATGGAATCTTGGGGTTTGCAGTTATTCCACTTTCAACCTCCTATGGAATCCTGGGGTTTGCAGTTATTCCACTTTCAGCCTCCTATGGAATCCTGGGGTTTGCAGTTATTCCACTTTCAACCTCCTATGGAATCTTGGGGTTTGCAGTTATTCCACTTTCAACATCCTATGGAATCCTGGGGTTTGCAGTTATTCCACTTTCAGCCTCCTATGGAATCCTGGGGTTTGCAGTTATTCCACTTTCAACCTCCTATGGAATCCTGGGGTTTGCAGTTATTCCACTTTCAACCTCCTATGGAATCCTGGGGTTTGCAGTTATTCCACTTTCAACCTCCTATGGAATCCTGGGGTTTGCAGTTATTCCACTTTCAGCCTCCTATGGAATCCTGGGGTTTGCAGTTATTCCACTTTCAACCTCCTATGGAATCCTGGGGTTTGCAGTTATTCCACTTTCAACCTCCTATGGAATCCTGGGGTTTGCAGTTATTCCACTTTCAGCCTCCTATGGAATCCTGGGGTTTGCAGTTATTCCACTTTCAACCTCCTATGGAATCCTGGGGTTTGCAGTTATTCCACTTTCAGCCTCCTATGGAATCCTGGGGTTTGCAGTTATTCCACTTTCAACCTCCTATGGAATCCTGGGGTTTGCAGTTATTCCACTTTCAACCTCCTATGGAATCCTGGGGTTTGCAGTTATTCCACTTTCAGCCTCCTATGGAATCCTGGGGTTTGCAGTTATTCCACTTTCAGCATCCTATGGAATCCTGGGCTTTGCAGTTATTCCACTTTCAGCATCCTATGGAATCCTGGGGTTTGCAGTTATTCCACTTTCAACATCCTATGGAATCCTGGGCTTTGCAGTTATCCCACTTTCAGCATCCTATGGAATCCTGGACTTTGCAGTTATCCCACTTTCAGCCTCCTATGGAATCCTGGGGTTTGCAGTTATTCCACTTTCAGCATCCTATGGAATCCTGGGATTTGCAGTTATTCCACTTTCAACATCCTATGGAATCCTGGGGTTTGCAGTTATTCCACTTTCAGCATCCTATGGAATCCTGGGGTTTGCAGTTATTCCACTTTCAACCTCCTATGGAATCCTGGGGTTTGCAGTTTCGGGAGGGGCCGGCCTCTATAGAGTTGGAAGAGACCTCAAAGGACATCCGGCTGGCCCCTCCCTAAACTGCAAACCCTAGGATTCCATAGGAGGTTGAAAGTGGAATCATCACGCTATAACAGTCTAATGCAGAAGTGGCTTCAGTCTCAACTGAAGACTCAGCACCTTTGACCACTGCTGAAGCAGTTTCAGCACCCTGGACAGCAGCCCAGACAAAAACCTAGAATGGGGTCACTTTCCCACTGACATGAAAGTCACCAGCTGCTCCTGTCCACCGCCATCGTCCTTTAACCTCTAGTTCTGGTTTTTCTTGCTGCAGGGAGGACCAGGACCTTTGTTCTCACCGGAAGACTCTGGTTCTCACTGGGTGGAAGGTCCTGCTTCCCAATCCTGTCATCTTGAGAGGAGGCAGAGGGACCTAAACTGCAAACCCCAGGATTCCTTAGGAGGTTGAAAGTGGAATTATCGCACTATAAGAGTGTTGTGCGGAAGTGGCCCAAGTTCTGAGAGCCTCTTGGGGAACTCTAATAAGAGAAATGACAGCTTTGTTGAGCCAGTGGGGACTGTTGCACCACAACCTGTTGCCATGTTAAAGCCCAGCACACCGGTTGCACTAATAAACAGAGACTCGGGACAGTTACCTTTAAAAAAACACTCAAGCAGGCATATATAGGGAGAGGCAGTCTTTCAAGAAGCAGGGACCCAAGCCATACGAGCTTTTAATAGTATTATTAGCACCTTGAATTGAGACCAGAGGTGTATTAGCAACCAGTGCAATTCCTTTAAATCCTCTGTTACAGGTTGAGTATCCTTATCTGGAATGCTTGGGACCAGAATTGTTTAAGATTTTGGAATATTTGCATATATGTAATGACATATCTTGGAGATGGGACTCAAATCCAAACATGACACTCATTTATGTTTTGTATTCATCTTATACATATAGGCCGAAGGTAATTTTATACCATATTTTTAAATTATTTTTTGTATGAAACAAAGTTTGGGTACACTGAACCATCAGAAGGCAAATATGTCGCTATTTTGGCCACTCAGTTTGGATTTAGGAGCATTTCAGATTTTGGATTTTCAGATTAGGATATGCCACCAGTATATGGTTTCTGTGTTATGTTGAACCAGTAGTCTAATTACTGTATTTTGTGCTAGCTGCTGTTTCTGAATCATCTTCAAGGACAGCCCCATGTAGATTGTTTTGCAGTAGTCTAACTGGAAAGTTACCAGTGTATGGACTACTGTGGCTAAGTTATCCCTGTCTAGGAAAGGGAAGCCTACCTGAGGGAAGAGTGACTTTTTACAAGAATGCTACCCACTGTGGGACTGCAGTTAGCCACAGATTGGCTTTATAATGTCTCCCTATCTTTTTTCCACGTCTTTCTTTTCCAGGGCAAGCTGACTTTGCTGTGTGCTACCAAGACAGATGCCAGCTTCCTAGTGCATCATTTCCTCTCCTTTTATTTGAAAGGTATGCAGAGAAACACGCGTGTGTGTGTGTTTGTGATTTATAATTTTATTTATTCAAGTTTGTTAAAATTACTTATTCAAAATTTTGCTGCCTTTTTTTTACTGCCTTTGTTCCTGTCACTTCTCAGCTTCTCTTTGCGGGGCGGTGGTGGTGTCTGAAGTGTTTTCTTAAACATTCTTTCTACACCGGTAACTGTTGAAGGGTAGTTTTCAAAGAAGTAGCTGTGTTAGTCTGTTGCAGCCCCTGGGGAGTCACTTTCTGTTCACTTCCAGTTTAAAAAAAGGCCTTTCCTAGGAGTAGGAAGGCAGAAATATGGCAGAAATGCTCCCCTGCAACTCCTTAGAGGCCATTTGTGGGCAAAAAAATATTTTAAAATCTTTTTTCACCCTTGGACGATCCTGGAGGCCTTTGTGGTCCACAGCCTCGATTTTGCCCATCCCTGCTCTAATGCATTGCAAGAAAATGAGATGCAGACGTGCAACCCATAACTCCAACATCATTTTTCTTCCCCTGCATAATTCTTTCTATTTCCGCTGGGAATCAGCTTCCATAATGCTGTTATAGGCAGAAATTGTAGGAAAACAGATGCTGAATTCTCCACTTTCAAAGGTCCAGTGCCTCCTCTCTCTCAGGAAGCTTGCGACTCGATATTTTGCTCCTTGGTGGCTCTGCCCATTGTAACACACATCTTGTTGACTGCAGTGCACAATTGTACTGAAACGGGTGTGTTTGTTCTCTTTCTCAGCTGGTTGTAAAGTCTGCTTTGTGGCTATTGTGCAGTCCTTCAATCACTATAGTCTTGTGGCCCAAAAACTGGTAAGCGACATGGATTTTATTTTATATATGAATGAAAACCTTTCCACCTCACTTTTTAGTCTTTAGTAAGAAATTCTCTCATGTTGCCTCCAAAAGTGGTTGCACGTACAGGTGGGACACCAGTGATAATCCTAGCACAGGAGCGCATTTGTGTGGGAAGAGTCTGGCCTTAGATATCCTTAGGTATTCCACTCTTAGAGACTTCTTTTTGTGAGGAATGTTGCTGGAAGCCTAAATGAGAGTAGTATTTGTTTATTTGTTTATTTAATTTATAGTCCACCTTCCTCCCAGCACAGGCCAAACCAGCTCATAATATAAGTTAAAACCAAATATGCTTATTTGGTAGAGTTTGTTGGCTTTACGGAGGTGATGTGTACTTCCAGACTCATTTCCTACTCAGAGCTTGGAAAAGTTACTTTTGGGAAGATAGCTCCCAGAATCTACCGGCCAGCATAGTCAAAAGAGTTATCATTCTCCCAAAGTAACTTTTACAAGCTTTCTTCCTACTTTCCAAGCTCTTTGGTTGTTTTCAGTATTTCGCTTTTTGAGCTGCAAAGGCCTGATGCATTGAACAATAAGAAACTGCCTTCTTCAGGAACAAACTATTTGTCCATCTGACCCAGGACTGTGTATAGCAGGGAGAACTTTGACCTGCACGTTTAACAGTCCAGGTTCCCCAGCCACACACAGCTGGGAAGGGGTCCCTACTAATTCTGATCATGCATCAAAGATCAGAGCAGAGATTCCCGTATGCATAGAAGGCAAGGCTCAGTGTTATCTCCAACCTGTGGTCAAAGATATCCAGGATTATTTTCTTTCCATTGGTAGTACATCTCTTCTCTACCCACTTGGTCACAACACTTGACATCATCCAGAAAGCTTTGGGTGAGGAAAGTCAGTGGTCCCAATGCGTCTGGAGAGTCCCAGGTTGGGAAAGGTGCACTGAATTATTAAGCAACGCTCGTTGTTGTGTGCCTTCAAGTCATTTATAATTTATAAATGACTTTATAATTTATAATTTACATCAACCCTAAAATGAACCTACCATGCAGTGTTCTTGGCAAGATTTGCTCAGAAGGGGTTTGCCTTTGCTTTCCTCAGAGGCTGAGAGAATGAGACTTGCCCAGGGTCACACAGTGGATTTCTGTGGCTGAGCAGGTATTCAAGTACTGGTCTCCAGAGTAGAGTCTAACAGTAGACCATGCTAGATTCAAACCACTAGACCATGCTGGCTCTTAAGTCATGATATGGATGCTGGAGCTAGTTTGTCAGATCTGTGTCCATGCTCTCCTGTTACTGGCAGTGGCTTTGCAAATGAAAAAGCTTTTTACCAATGAAAAATCTAAAGATGCCAGTGGAAAACCCCACTTCTGAGTGCTCCTGTGGAGAGCCTGATGCCGTGTTGTTTGCAAAACACAGGGTGGCATCTCATCCTTTCTCTTTTTTCCCAGGGAGTCAATCTGACTGCAGCCAAAGAAAAGGGCCAGCTTGTGTTCTTGGAAGGGCTGAAGGCGTCTAACAACATCTTGTTTGGTGATGAGCAGAAGTCAAATGAGGCTGATCCATTCCAGTTCATCAGGTAACCAGTCTTAGAATATACAGGTGTTGTTGAAGACAGTAGCCATCAGTGAGTGCAGCCCACCAAGGTTTGGGACCATGAGCAGAGGAAATGGCTGCTGCTGTGTATTCTCCAAGTGCTTCCACCTTCACTTGATAACCATTGTCTGTCTCTCCACCCCCTGCAGTGGAGATGGCTCCAACCTGAAAGCCCTGTATGATTATGTCCGGACAGCCCTGAGCCCCGGAGCTGGGGATGGTGCTGGAGACTCGTGGAAGCCCCCTGTGCTAATTGTGGACAGCCTCGGGGTCTTACTCAGCCTGGGTGTGACACTGACGGACATCCTAGATTTCATCCATTATTGCAGAGTCATGGTGAACTCTCAGCTTAAGGTACGTGCGGTGGGTGTCAGCCCTTGGGTTCTGGACTCCTTGTCAGTGTTGTGGCCAAATGTTAATGCTATTGATTGGCACAAGAAGGGTAATATATGTTCACAGACCCAGCTTGGCAGTTCAAGCATACAGAGTTGGCTGGGAACAAAGGTAGAGTCATAGAGTCATGGAATCATAAGAATTGGAAGAGGCCCCAGGGTCCATCCAGTCCAACCCCCTGCTGCCATGCAGGAACCTACATCAAAGCACTCCTGACAGATGGCCATCCAGCCTCTGCTTAAAAACCTCCAAAGAAGGAGGAGACTCCACCACACTCCATGGAGGCAGCAGCAGATTCCACTGCCAGACAGCTCTGACCATCAGGAAGTTCTTTCTGTGGTCTCTTCCAACTCTATGCTTCTGTGATGAAAGAGCAGACCCTGTCTCAAAAGAACAGTGTATAATCCACTATATATACATATACATATATATGTATATATGTATGTGTGTGTGTGTGCACACTATATATATATGTATACACACACACACACACACACACAGATATTCCAAAATCTGAAAAAAAGAAACACAATCTGAAATCCAAAACACTTCTGGTCTCAAACACTTCAGATACTCAACCTGTAGTTATATTCAAATACTTTAACTGATATTATGTAGAAGATGGGGGTGAGTTTGTTTTCTGCTGCTTCATAGACTGGGAAACAAACCCATGCATGCAATTTGCAAGAAAGGAAATTTCCACCTTTGTGACAGGAATTGCTATTCATCAGTGAAATAGGGTGATAAAACCTCCTTTTTTGGAGGTTTTAAAACAGAGGTTGGATGGCACAGCGGGGACTGGACTGGATGACTCTTTTATTGCTCTCAGTGGTATGATTTTATGATTATATAAAATGTGTGTATCACAATGATTTACGTAAAAATATATAGAAGTATATTTTTCAGACATAGAACAGTAGTACAGCTTACAGGAGTAACACAACGTAAGTAATATACCAATAAAAAGGAAAATAGTACAAAATTCAGTTGCAACACAGTAAAACAGTATATCACGTAAATAAAAAGCACAACAGTATGTTCAGTATTCCCACAATATATCATAGAAACTAACATATCCAAAAAAAATACAATAAAAATGCTGTATGCAGGTTCAAACTATAAGCCAAAATCCTTTAGCTCAAGGGGACAGAAAACCACTTAATGTCTTTCTATCCAGTATTACCTGCTTCCAAGTACTCTCAGTAATTATGGAACCTTTACTCTTATATCTTATTCATAGCCTGCCACTGGAATTATAAAATACTGGAGTTATAGTCCATAAATGTAGAGAAACACAATGGAAAAATTGGGAGAGTGGGAATATTTCTTGTTGCTGTTGTTTTTTCTAAAGATAATTTTTGCACTAAAAAAAATTAAAAATAGTTCATAGGCAATTTCCTTTCAGAATTATGAATAAAATACTTCAGAGAAGGTATTATTACATTGAGTCCCACCCACAATATTTCTAAAAACTAGGTAGCAGATTTACTTTAAGGTCAGAATATATTATACTCCACAATAGATGTCCTGATTTAATAGGGACAATCCCAGTTAATCCTCTGCCATCGTCCTTTTTCAGCTGCTTTTAAAATATCCCACCTTTTCTTTTCTCCTCCTCCTACCTCCCCTTTTTGTCCTGAGCTTGCTTCCGTTGCTGCAAACTGAGCTCAAAATGCAAAAGTTGTTTGTATTACATTAAATCAGCAGAAAGAGAGGAGAGAAGGGATCAGAATCTGGCCTTTCCCGAGAGGCTCAGGCAAAAGCAAGCCGCTGCAGCCTCTCCTAGCTTGTGTGTTCTTCCTCATTCATAATTTTTGCTGTCTTGACCACACTCTGATGTTGCTTGGCCACACATGTCTCGGTTTACATCTGTGAATTAAAATAAAATAAAAGTAAATTTAATTTGTAATAATTCAAAAAATAGTCTGAATACTCTGATCACCTATCTGAAAGTTGCTTTGAAAAAATCTAAATATAATTCAGTGCAGAAAGTGATAGTGTTAGAAACTAAAGCATCTTGCTAATGACTCCTGTTCTATCTTGAAGTGGTGTCAGGTTGTTCCCTGTTATCTTTTCTGCCTCAGGGGAACTTGGTGGTGATGATCCACAGCAGTGAAGACTCAGAAGACGAGGAGAACGAGCTACTTGCCAAGTCCCTCCGTCACCAGAGCAATCAGATCCTGTGGGCACAGGGGTTGGCCACTGGCTACTGTAAGGAGGTTCATGGGGAGGTGAGTTCCTCTGTCTCCCTTGAGGTCTCCTGCAGGTCTTTGCAGCAGTGGCCGATGGGACATCCATTCTGGGTATTCTGCAGGATGTAGCAATGGGGGCAGTAGGAACTGGGGGCATTGGCTTCCCAAGTAAAAATCCCTCCAATTATTTTTTTTCCTTCACACCCTTACATTTCCTATGTTTATATTCCTTTAATAAGTTTGCCTGCCTCCTTTCTTTCTTTCTGAAAGTGGGTGAAGTCCACAAGAACTTAGCCCAAAATAAATCAGGTAGTTTTTAAGGTGCCACAAAGCTCTGTTCTCACTGATGTATTGAAAGAGAAATTGTGCCTGCCTCTCTGTGCTATGCTGGTTATTTAGTTGAAATTTATGTAGCCTTATTTCTGGAGGGAGGATTTTTGTTGTGCACCTGTGTCAATGAGAATCTTATCCCATCCATTCTCTCAATAGGCCTTGGAGTTGTTTCAGTGTTCTCGTCCTGCGTGTATTCACCTGAGTGTCTGGATGGGTCTGTGTGTTACTTACCATCCTTTTTTATTTTATTTTAACTCTTTGGATTGTTTGATGTGCTTATAGTCTGTTTAAATGTATTTCGTACATTTTTGCATGGTTTAAATGGCTTAAAAGGATTTTCTTGTATGCCACCCAGAATGTGCCTGATATGGGGTACAGGTGGGAAAGGTGTGGCCCCTGAACCTTACTTTTTCAACACTTCTCCTGTCCTCCCCCAACTTTTTAGAGCAATTTTTCAGGCCATTTGGCCAGAAAACCACACCAAAAGATCCTGGAATGCAGAAAAACAGCACCCCCCTGCCACAAATGGTTCTGTTTTTGGATTCATACTGGCAAAATGGCAACAGAAGGAGATGTCACCTCACTTCTGGTTGGCATTTTGGATGGTATATAGCCCAAAATTAATGTACTTGGGAGCACCAGTGTATGGCATGCATGTATGGTAACAGGAGGGTGAATCGGTCCCCTGTCAGTTACTCACCCCGTTATAGAGTATGAGATAAATACTCCAATAAATGAAAGAAAGTCTTCCTTCCTTCTTCCATTGCTTCAAAAAGCACCCGAGGCAGGTGTAGCTGAACATAATTCTCATTTTTCTTCCTTTCTCCTTACAGTTAACAATCATCCAGCGGAGCTCATGGGAGACAAAAGCCGAGAGGGACGTCTTGCAAGTTTACCAGTACAAAATCCAGGACAGGAACGTCTCATTTTTCGCCAGAGGGATGTCAGCTGCTGTGCTGTGACTTTGACAAGTGTGACAGAACAAGACAACTCTTCAGAAAATACTGGCAGCATCAAGAGAAAGGCAGAAGGAGGGTCGTTATGATGAAAGCGTCTTTCCAAGGGATGGCAGCAGAAGGGTGGTATTCTTGTAGCATGTCTGGCCTGGGCCTGGTTCTTCTTTCAGTCCAGAATCAAAACCTGTGAAGTAATTTGGTCTGGGCCCCTGAAAGGGTGAACTAGATAAGAAAGGAGAAGACCAGCCATGATTCTGCAAGGGCTAGGGAAATTCAATAAATGCACTCATTATCAAAGTACTGCCTGCCTTTCCTGTGGCCTTGGGGGTCTGGTGATGGATGAGATATATTCTTGCATGACAGAATGGGGTAGGACTGGATGGCCAACTTTGGGGTCTCTTCCAGTGCTATGATTCTATGAAAACATTCTGGCAGCTGGGCAGGGCCTGAAGCAGCCTTCACCAGTGTATCCACACTACATTGCTATCACAGTTTGGTCCCACTTGAATTGCCACTGCTCCGTTCTGTGTTGTTCTGGGATATATAGTTTGAGGAGCGACTTAAAATCAATGATACAGGTTTTCCAGAAAATGTAAAAAGAAAAACTAGGACATTTTAAAAGCAGTTGAAAAAATGAGATGACAGAGGAGTAATTGGACTGTCCCTGCCAGATTGGGACAGTTGGGGATTATGATGTCAGTGCTGGTTCTGATCTCTCTGTAGCATCTGAAAAAAAACAGGCATTGTGCAGAACATACAAAAAAGCCAGGTCTTCCCAATGGTTTGGAAGTTAAGGACAGGTAACAAAAGCAAAATGAAAAATAGTTTGAAAGAGGAGGAAGTCAGGAAATGCAGTTAAAATTTTTCAGACTTGTAGTCAGAGCATCTAAGCAGACTGGCGCCAGGCTCAGCAAAGAAACCTTATCTGGATCTGTGAATATTAGAACAGCTGGCCTGTAGCCTGATCGTAGGCGTGTGTCCAGGGAAGGAGTTCAAACTCAGTTCAAAGGGACTTGGCCCAAGAGAAAAGGAGACAGTTTACAGCTTCATTCCACAGTAGGGAAGGAAGGGGAGGGGAGCCATTCTTTCTCTCTCCTTGCTTGGTTTAGTTTAAGAGTTTCAGTCCTGAAACTGAGGTTGTTTTCTGCTGCTCCAAGACCAGGACACAAGCCAGCAGATTAAAGCTATAAGAAAAGAGAATTTTTGATTATAAGAGCTGCTCACAAGTGGAATGGATTGCCCCAGAGCGTGATGGATTCTCATTTGTTGGAGATCTTTAAACAAAGGCCATTTCCATACTAGACTGTTATAGCACTATTATTCCACGTTCAACATCCTATGGAATCCTGGGGGCTGCAGTGAGACCCCTCCCTAAACTGCAAACCCCAGGATTCCATAGGATGTTGAAAGTCTATAAAAGTCTAGTGCAGAAATGGCCAAAGATTGGATGGGCGTCTTTCAGGCGTACTTAAATCGTGTATTCCTGCATGACAGAAGAGGGTTGGGCTAGATGGCCCTTGCCTTCTCTTCCAACTCTATGAGTCTGGGCCACAACTCCCGAAATTGTCTGGCCACCATTCTTTCAATGGTTCTTTCAGGCATACTTAAATCGTGTATTCCTGCACGGCAGAAGAGGGTTGGGCTAGATGGCCCTTGCCTTCCCTTCCAACTCTATGAGTCTGGGCTACAACTCCATAAATTGTCCAGCCACCATTCTTTCAACAGTTTTGGGAAACTGGTCTACTTCAGTGCCCCACTGATGTCGCATGTACCATTAGCAGAGATACATTGGACTAGACCCTTGTAAAATTAGGACAACCACTCCTACCATCATACAGCATAGAATCATAGAATCATAGAGTTGGAAGAGACCCCAGGGGCCATCCAGTCCAACCCCCTGCTATTCAGGAACACCCATCAAAGCACTCCTGACAGATGGCCACCCAGCCTCTGCTTGAAAACCTCCAAAGAAGGAGACTCCACCACACTCCATGGAGGCAGCAGCAGATTCCACTGCTGGACATCTCTGACCATCAGGAAGTTCTTCCTGAGGTTCAGGTGGAATCTCCTTTCCTGCAGCTTGAATCCATTGCTCCTTGTCCTGGTCTCTGGATCAGCAGAAAACAAGCCCTCTCCCTCCTGTGCATGGTATCCCTTCAAAGAGATGACCCTTCAGCCTCTGCCTAAAAACCTCCAAAGAAGGAGACTCCACCACACTCCATGGAGACAGCGTATTCCACTGCCGGACAGCTCTGACCATCAGGAAGTTCTTCCTGAGGTTCAGGTGGAATCTCCTTTCCTGCAGCTTGAATCCATTGCTCCTTGTCCTCGTCTCTGGAGCAGCAGAAAACAAGCCTACTCCCTCCTCGACATGACATCCGTTCAAATATTTAAACATGGCTATCATATCCGCTCTTAACCTTCTCTTCTGCAGACCAAACATCCCCAGCTTCCTAAGCCGCTCCTCATAGGGCTTCATGGCTTCCAGACCCTTCACCATTTTGGTCGCCCTCCTTGGACACGTTCCAGAGTCTTGTTGGTCTGTTACAACTGCATTAAGTTTCCCTGCAAAAGCAGTTAGACGCTGTTGTCCAGGGCAGACTGCCCACACTCCATTCAAGGTTGTGGAAGCAGAGGAGTAGTACATGTGGTACTGTTGGCATCAAGCCAAGTGGGACTTGAACCCACGCTCAAAAAATGGTTAGGATTTCCAGCAGTGCAGGTGGGGCTTGAACCCACAGTAAATGGTCACCCTTGAATAAAAAAAAATTAAAAGAAAAACACATGGGGACAAACCCAAAACATTAGGTCCACATGGATCACCCTGAGTAATCTACGCAATTGTGGGTGAAATTGAGCCAGCCTGGATAGATCCCCAACTTCGGTCAAAGGGACCTCCTCTCCCTCCTCAAGCAAGAATGCAGCCAAAACTACATCTTACATGAGCAAGGAGAAAAAGACACTTTATTGAAGAAAGGAAAGTTTTTTATACATCAGGGAACAATGATCTCATAAAGCAAACAGCATGTGTGCATGAATATTAAGAATATTTGCTTTCCCGGGACTAAAATTCTGAATGTAACTTCTGGTTAACAATGAACCTTGATTCACACGTGTATTCATTCAGCAATGAAGTGTAAGCAATATTCTTACAGAAAGCGCACTGGGAACTCACGCTGAGAACCTAGGAATTTGTCAAGTAATGTCAGCATAATTTTAAGTAGGAACACAGGGCTAACAACTGCAACAACCTTTAAAGTCGACTAGAATCCAAAATGGAGGATTTTAGTTAAGCAGATATAAAACACAGAGAGAGTTTCTTTAGCTTGGACATTTAAGACGGGAAGACCCTCTGTGAATTAAACTGCCCAGGGCACTAAATCGCCTAACAGCCCTGCAGAGTAGACCAGGGACAAAGATGGGAAACACTGTGCATTTTGTCTGTACTCTTTTATTGCTAACAGTGCAATTGTGCATGTGGGGGGCACACCCTCCCACATTTCACAGACCATTTCTGCACTACAGCGTCAAAGTGCTGCTATTCCACTATCAACCTCCTATAGAATTCTGGGGTTTGTAGTTTAGGGAAGGGCACTTTGAATTCTCAGCCAAAGAGCTCTTTGGTCTCAGTAAACTACAAACCCCAGAATTCCACAGGGCGTTGAAAGTGGAATAGCAGCAGTTTAACACTGGCCCTTTTTGCAGCGCCGGCGCTTGCGCGACGGAGGAGGGCGGGTCACACGAGAACCTTCTCCCGAAATGCCGCTGCTTCCCCCCGCCTCCTTACCGCACGTGGAGTCTTCTTGCGCAACGGGCGCTCTTCAGCCACGCCCCCAGGTTCCGCAGCGCCCCCTGGGAGCTGTAGGTGCCGCGGGGGGTGGAAGCGGGGAGGAAGCGCAACAGGCCCGCCTGCGACGGCACTCCGCACTCCGGTAAGTGCGGGACGCTGTCAGGAGCCTTGCGCGAGCGCTGTTTATTTTCGCTTCAAGCCGAAAATAAAAAAATCTGCGCTCGCGCCGCTTCAGCCTCGTGAGCGCCGCGGAAGTGGGAGTGCGTCGTGCAGAGCAATGCTCCCACTCCCGCGAGGCTCACGGGGCTATTTCGCGAGAGAAAGCCCGTGCGAAAAGGGCCACTGTAGTGCGGAAATGGCCTGATGAAAACTGAGGCTGGGGAGAGGCAGAGGATCTGTGAGACTGCGGCGTAGTGCTCGGCACAAATTCCCAGATGGCGGAGATGAATGAGCAGGAGCATTGCAGCCACTGCCTGGAAAACAGAAGGGGACCCCAAGCAGCAAAAAGTTTTGGGTTTTGACCCTTCCTTTTCCATAAATCCAACCCCCCCCTAAACCCAAAACTTTTTGCCACTAGCAGTCCCCTTCTGCCATTTCACAGATCCTCCGTCTCTCTCCAGCCTCACCTCTCATACACAACACAAGTAGCAAACAAACGAAACGAGATTCTATTCCAAAAAGGTAAAGTATTCCAAAATACAAAATACGGAACATTTCTGGTCCTGAGCATTTCAGATAAGGGATGCTCAACCTCTGCTACAACTTTCCTTTATATTTTTTGGCTTGAATCCTTTTGCACTTCCTGCTACCGTAAATGTGACTGGACGTTTTCCCACTTTGTGCAAAGGTGGAAGCCTCTTCCTGGTTGCGCAAGCCTTGTGATGTGGAGATAAATCATGGTGCAAGCCTCAGCCTGCTGCGTAGGAGGTCTGGTAAGATCTAGTCTTTGTGGCGGGTGGGGACCCGCTTCGTCTGTTTTGCAACCGGACAGTGCGCAGCAGAGCTGCACCATTGAGCAAGCAGTTGCACAAGGGTGGAATCCAGTACAGGCATACCTCAGTTAAGAAAGCCCCTGGCAAAAAAAAAACTCCTCTGTACAAAAGCCTTTTATCCCTGCCCAAGCCCCACCTTTTCCTGCTCAACCTCTGTCTAGCTCAGCAGTTCTCAACCTGTGGGTCACGACCCCTTTGGGGGTCGAATGACCCTTTCACAGGGGTCACCTAAGACCATCGGAAAATACGTATTTCCGATGGTCTTCAGCTCCATTCCGTCCTTGGTGGTGGTGCGCAAACGCGAGCCATGCCCTCGCGTCCTCCTGCCCCCTTTGGTGGGAGCGTGTGTGGCCACGGTGTCGCTACAGCAGGAATGGCGGTACGCAAGCGTGAGCTACACGCTCGCGTCCTCCTGCCCCCTGTTCGGAAGGGACTGAAATCGCTCCCCTTCTCCGCTACCGGGAGAACCTCCCATCTGATGGGCCAGCTTGGGGGGCGGCGGCAGCACGGGGAGGCAGGCCCCCTCCTCACCACTGCCCCTGCCCCACTCGCCATGGAGGGGGGGTGCTGCGGAAGGGCCGGGGGGTGCAAGGTGGCACTTTTCCGGGGGGGCGAGCTGAGCCCGGCACAAAAGACAAAGGTGCTGGGATTCCTCCCCCCCGGCCAGGATCAACACTCTGGAAACTTTTCCCACACTCCCCCCCCCCAGCGGAAACGAGAGCAAAGCAGAAGCAGAGCCCGGGGGGTTCTCGGAGTTTTTTCCCGGGGGAGACGCGCGGCTCCTCTTTCCCTCTCTTCCCGCCCTTTCCCCTGTTCCTGGCCGGCAAGGCAGCCTTTGCCCGGGGGGTGGGTAGGCATTGTAAATAATAAATAAATAATTTTATGGTTGGGGGTCACCACAACATGAGGAACTGTATTAAAGGGTCGCGGCATTAGGAAGGTTGAGAACCACTGGTCTAGCTGGAAGATTTTTTTTTAAAGCAGGATTAGCATTGGTAGGATGGCGAAAGGGGGCTGGACACACACAGACTTTTGGTTCTGGGTTGCTGCAGTGTGTATGCAGTGAGCAATGCAATAAAAATAATTGGGTTGGGAAAAAGTGAGATTCTGCTCTAGCTATCCTACTCTAGCTGGGTGTACCTATTATATCAACAATTTAACTTTTGCTGAAGCAGAACCGTAGTATCTTCACCTTCACTTACTAACTCTCTTCACTATTTATCAGTTCCATTTCAAGGGGAGAAAAATTGAATTCAGTACACCCAGGCCATTTCCGCACTAGAGTGTTATAGCGCTGTTATTCCACTTTCAACCTCCTATGGAATCCTGGGGTTTGCAGTTTAGGAAGGGGCCTTTGAGGCCCCTCCCTAAACTGCAAGCCCCAGGATTCCATTGGAGGTTGAAAGTGGAATAATAGCGCTATAACACTCTAGTGCGGACATGGCCCTAGTTCCATATCTGTAAAGGAGGGACGTGAGTCTGGGGGCAAAACTTGTGACATTTTGTCCTGACTGCCTCAGAAGTAAAGGATTTTGCTAAAATATGAGCAAGCTCAGCACTGTGTTCATCTGTTAGTCTGTTCTCTGAGCACCTGTTGTCAATGCTTGACTCCTTAGGAAAAAAACTAGAACTTCATATCCTATTAAAGGACAGAGGATTATTTACAATTAAATATTAAGGATTAAATGGTTATTATTATTTATCTCTCCTCTAGCTCTGTTCTTCACCTTTACCTACACAAAACGAGACTCCTGGAGGGGGGGAAATCAGTGTTTTTTCTTGGGTTTCATCTCCAAGATATCTCATTATGTACCTATGTGCAAATACACCTGTTTAAAAAAACGCAACACTTCTGGTCCAGAGCATCTTAGATCAGGGAGGATCAACCCATATCTTCCTTGACCACAGACAAGGTGCTGAGCTACTTGGTTCCGATAATAATATTAATAATGATAATAATAATAATAATTATAATTATTATAATTATAATTATATTGTTGTAGTACTGCCTCGATCCATGGGGAGAGGTGAGATATAAATAATAATAATAATTATAATTATTATTATTTATATCCCGCCTCTCCCCATGGATCGAGGCGGTACTACAACAATACATTAAAAACATTAAAAGCATTAAAACATAGCCAATCCTCCCCACCCACCAACCCATCTAAACCCATACATAATATATATATTAATCTAAGGCTATCCAAATGGAAGAGCAGATATTCATAATTTTGTTTATCATTTTTTTGGAAAAAAATAACTGGCTTTCTCACTGAAGCCCATATTCTGAAGGGCATCAAAATCAAAAACAGAAAAGCAACCTATTTCCTACCGCACATTTTATTTTTCTGCTGCATATTAGAATAATGCTGGCTACAAATCCGAGCATTCCCTAATTTGGTGGAACCACAGCCATTTCCGCACTGGACTGTTATAGCGCTATTATTTCCTGACATCAGTAACCGGAAAGATCCTGGAGCAGATCATTAAGCAGTCAGTTTCTAATCACTTAGAAAGCAAGGCGGTAATCACGAGAAGTCAACATGGATTTCTCAAAAATAAGTCATGCCAGACTAATCTTATCTCTTTTTATGATAGAGTTACTAGCTTGATAGATGAAGGGAATCCTGTGGATGTTGCATATCTCGATTTCAGGAAGGCCTTCGACAAAGTTCCCCAGGACATTCTTGCAACAAAGCTGGTAAAATGTGGGCTGGACGGGGCTACTGTTAGTTGGATTTGGAATTGGTTGACCGACCGAACCCAAAGGGTGATCACGAACGGTTGCTTTTCCTCCTGGGGAGAAGGGACTAGCGGGGTGCCACAGGGTTCTGTCCTGGGCCCAGTGCTGTTCAACATTTTTATCAATGACTTGGATGAAGGAATAGAGGGCATGCTCATCAAATCTGCAGATGACACCAAATTGGGAGGGGTTGCTAATACGCCAGAGGACAGGATCAAAATTCAAAACGACCTGGAGAGATTGGAGAGCTGGGCCAAGGGGAACAAAATGAATTTCAACAGAGAGAAGTGGAAGGTCCTACACTTAGGTATTGAAAATGGAATGCAGAAATATAGGATGGGGGACACGTGGCTGGATAGCAGGACGTGTGAAAGGGATCTAGGAGTCTTCATAGACCACAAGCTGAACATGAGCCAGCAGTGTGATGCGGCAGCCAAGAAAGCCAATGCAATTCTCGGCTGCATCAATAGGAGTCTGGTGTCCAGATCGAGGGAGGTACTGGTACCACTCTGTTCTGCTTTGGTTAGACCCCATCTTGAATACTGTGTCCAGTTCTGGGCGCCCCAATTCAAGAAGGACATGGTCAAGCTGGAGCAAGTCCAGAGGAGGGCGACCAAAACGGTGAGAGGCCTGGAAGCCATGAAGCCCTATGAGGAGAGACTTAGAGAGCTGGGGATGTTTAGTCTGCAGGAGAGAAGGTGAAGAGGGGACAGGATAGCCATGTTTAAATATTTGAAGGGATGCCACGTCGAGGAAGGTGAGGGCTTGTTTTCTGCCGCTCCAGAGACCAGGACAAGGAGCAATGGATTCAAGCTGCGGGAAAGGAGATTCCACCTGAACCTCAGGAAGAACTTCCTGACGGTCAGGGCTGTCTGGCAGTGGAATCTGCTGCTGCTTCAATGGAGTGTGGTCGAGTCTCCTCCTTCCTTAGAAGTTTTTAAGCAGAGGCTGGATGGCCATCTGTCGGGAGTGCTTTGAGGGTGTTCCTGCAAGGCAGGGGGTTGGACTGGATGGCCTCTGGGGTCCCTTCCAACTCTACATTTCTATGATTCTATTATTCCTATGGAATCCTGGGGTTTGCATTTTAGACCCCTCCCTAAAATGCAAATCCCAGGATTCCATAGGAGGTTGAAAGTGGAATAATCGCGCTATAACAGCCTAGTGCGGAAATGGCCGATGGTAGTTAAAGCTGAATCAAACCCAGGTAACTGGCTAGCATAACATAAGACAGAGGAAGGGAGCGGGAGGGAAAGGAAAAAAATGGAATTTAATAGCCCCTTTAAGACTAAAGAGTTTTTATCTTTGCAAGAGCTTTCGCAGACTCTGCACACACTGTCATGCTAAGAGGGGCAGGGTTCTTCACGGAGCATGCGCATTGGTGCCACCCGGCGCTAGGACCAAGAGGGAGTTTCTGGAAGACGTGCCTCTGAGCCTATGGGGAGGAGGAGGAAAAGAAGGGAGCGGAGGGGCGTGGCTTAGAAGAAAAATGGAACAGACCCTGGAGGGAGAATTGACTGCGCCTGCGCACGCAGGTTACGGAGGCGGGAGGAAGACACCTGGCTCGAGAGGGAAGCTGGCGGCGGCGGCGGTGCCGCTTCCCTCGCTCGCCTCAGCTCTTATGCGCGTGCGCTCGTGGGCTGCGTAAGGGGCGGAGCCTGGGGCGCGGCGGGCTACGGAAGCCGAAAAGGGACGGGCTGCGAATCGCGCGGGAGAAGGCGGAAAGCTGAGGGCGGCGGGGACGGCGTGTGGAGCCGCGGACAAAAAACGTCTTTACTTATTTTTTCCCCTCTCTTTCCACATCCCTTCCGTCCATTTTTCAGGTGAGAGACGGAAAAGGGAAGCTCCGCCCGCTTTGCTTTTCTTTCCCGGCCAGGCCGCGGCGACACTGAGGGGCGCTTTTCATGAGGGAGCGGCGGCTGAGGGGAAAAAGCGGGGCTGAGGGGGTGCATCTGGCTGCCCCTGGGCCGCTGGGGAAGGGGTTGGAGGTCGTCAGGCTGCCTTCCGGCGCCGCCAAGCCGGGCCCCTGAGAAGCCCGCCGGACTACAACACCCATCTCGCGGGGCTGGGGTTGATGGGAGTTGTAGTCCATCCGGCGGGAACTGGCCTGTTGGGTTGGCGGGGGGGCGGTCGAGAAGGCTTGATTTGGGGGCTGTGTGTGTGAGAGACCCGAATCCTCTCAGTTGCCCCGGTTGGAGAGCAGACCTGTTGAGAACGTCGTTAAATGAGGAGGAGGGCAATTTATTGTCTTCAGGGACTGAGTTCTGGTTTATGTCGTTTATATTCTGCCTTTCTCTCCTCACGGGGTCCAAGGCAGTGTTTTGGGACTGACAGCAGGGCCACTTCCGCACTAGCCTGTTATAGCGCGATTATTCCGCTTCCAACCTCCTGTGGAATCTTGGGCCATTTCCGCACTACAGTGTTAAAGTGCTGCTATTCCACTATCAACCTCCTATAGAATTCTGGGGTTTGTAGTTTAGGGAAGGGCACTTCGAATCCTCAGCCAAAGAGCTCTTTGGTCTCAGTAAACTACAAGCCCCAGAATTCCACAGGGGGTTGAAAGTGGAATAGCAGCACTTTAACACTGTAGTGCGGAAATGGCCTTGGGGTTGCGGTTTAGGGAGGGGCCCTTGAGGAGAGGAGGAAGCGGAAGCCTTTGAGGCCCCTCCCGAAACTGCAAACCCCAGGATTCCACAGGATGTTGAAAGTGGAATAATAGCACTATAACAGTAAGGTGCAGAAATGGCCCTAGTTCCACATCTGTAAAGGAGGGATGTGAGTCCGGGGGCAAAACTTCTTACATTTTATCCTGATTAATGGAAATTAATTAATTATGGCCCCTCCCAAAACTACAAACCCCAGGATTCCGTAGGAGGTTGAAACTGGAATAATAGCACTATAAAAGAGTGAGGTGTGGAAATGGCCCTAGATTCCTATGGAATCAATGGGATTTACCTCCCTTTTGTCTGCCCAATCAAAAATGGATTCCGTGGACATCCAACGCCTTTGTCAGCACTACTAGGAATGGCCATGAGCCATGATACTCAACAAGTCCATTATCTATTAATCGGTTCATTAATCGGTTAATTACTCCAGCATTAACACTGGTGTAATGAATGATCGCTTTATCCACATGAATGTTCAGTGTCGTTGGCATTACACGGCACTCTTTTAGCATTAGCCTGTGTTTAGCCTGGAGAAGAGAAAGCAAAGAGATGACGTGATGGCCGTGTTTAAATATTTGAAGGGATGTCATATGGAGGATGGAGCAAGCCTGTGTTCTGCTGCTCCAGAGACTAGGACATGGAGCAATGGCTTCAAACTTCAGGGAAAGACATGCCACCAAAATATTAAGGCCTTTAAGGCTCCTCCCTAAACTGCAACCTGCAGGATTCCGTGGGAGGTTGAAAGTGGAATAATAGTGCTATAACAGTCTAGTGCAGAAGTGGCCTAAGATTCAGGCCAGGGTCTTCAGGGGTGAGGTAGGAAGAGATGGCCTTTCAGGAGGCGAAGAAAGGACTCAGCATCCCTTTCCGCTTTTCTGTCCTCTCCACTCCACCTCCCTAAAGTAAGAGGTCGTCATTGACTTAACAAGCTTCAGGGCAGACCCAACCCTGCTTGCTCTTCCTTATGTCCTTTGAAAGTTTAGGCCTATGGGGTGAATCAGATTTCTCCCTCTCAGGCTCAATTTCCCCCCTTTTTTCCTGCCCCCTTCTTCAAATGTTTGCACAGTAAATACCTACCTGTCAGGTATTTTAAATTTACTGGCCTGGTTTGGGTGGAAGTGGCCATTCTGAGCCGTGTCTACTGTTTTTCCGTGGGTGGGTGGTTTCACCACGTATTGGAATCACCATGTCCCTCAAAAAATGCACAAATCAATGAAAATACACATGTCTCTGCAAATAGAAATCTAGCATGTCAAAGAAAGAATACTGGTATAGCTTGCTCCCTGTTAATCAAAGTTTTGCTTTGCTTGGTTTATGTTTAGGAAAGGGTTCCATGATGTGAGCCTCCCCTGTCTGCTTTCAGCTTGGAAACAAATTGTTCGTCTGGATGAGAACAGGGCCTGAAAAATGGGAATGGCTCTGAGGTCAGGAGTCAACTTTCATGGCTGGACCTAGGGCTGAAACTGACATAGCTTTCCATGGGAACTTGATTTGGGCTGTGGTGTGTGACAGATAAAGACTCTAATCCTGTATATTCACAGTTATTCTTAGTAGGCTTTATTGAGTCATATGAGGGATGTATGGAATGATGAAACAATTTGCAAGATGGGTAGAACATATTATGCCACTTTTGAGTAATGGATGGTTTAAGTTTGCGGCAGATTTCATGAGCCTTCTTTTTCACATAAAAATAAAATAGCTATAATTTTGTGTAGCACTTTTTAAGTATTCGGAGTGCTTTGTAAGCAGTTATAATCCTTTCAACCATGTAAAATTCTTTATTTTATTAGACGCATTCATAAATAGCTTTCCTGCTCTCTAAGGTATTATCGCTCATGTCTCTGATGGAGAACTAATTTGAGAGAGTGGTTTGCCAGAGACCCATGGGGGTTAATGACAGAGGTAAGATTCAACCCTGATTCATAATTTGTCCTCTTAGCATCTCTGCTAACATTCAGCTTTGTGGAGATACTGTTTCTGTTGACAGTACTCAGGTTACTTTCTGAAGCCAGTGGAAAGTACACTGTGGCAGTACCCTTCACCTCCACTCTTGAGCCATTGCAGATTTCACCATCACATTTTCTTAGTGTGTGTTTAAAGTACACTATCTTTGAATGTGTGAGTCAGTGCTAGGGGCAACTTGGCTTCCAGGAGTGTGGGTGGGATTTTTTTTTTTTTTTAAAATTTGTGGTAGGTCAGCATGACATGATCACTCTTGGCTCAGGCAGCAAATAGATAGGATTTCCAACAATCCGTTTATTGTTCTTGTTTGTGTGCCTTCCTGTGTAGTCAGTTTAAATCTGACTGTGGATCTCAATTGGTATGCATTTTTTAATGGAATAACCACTGTGTAATCTTAATTGGTTTGTAAGGCACAAACCAATGAAACAGAATGAAACAGAAATCTGAAATATACATATGTATAGGGTCAGACACTAAGCAAAGATGGGTGTGTTTGTATTTGCTCAGGCTCTCTGATAACATAATTTGTCTATCAAATAACACACAGATATTTGCCCTTGGAATCAAATTTGCTTCATCCTGCCTTGAGAGCAGAAACTATGATGACATCCATTTCCATTCTGATACATCCCACATCTAATAGATACATCAGATCTTTCAAGAGAAATATTTAAGTCTGAACATGAAGATAAATTATTGGCTGTGGATGAATCAAAGTTAATAAGGTGATAGAATCCTGTTTACTTGTTGGTATGTAGAACATAACATTCTGGAGGTGTAGCACCTCGAGTCATTCTGTTAAAATATGAATGTCTATTAGCGTATATGGTTCCTTTCTTAGCCCTTAATTTGTGTGCCTGTTACACCTCATTCCCTTGAGAATTGTTAGCTCCTACCATGACAACACACTAAGGCTATGACTAAGGGTTAATTGTAGGAAACATTAACTAATGCCTTTGTTTGTTTTGAAACAGGGAAAGTACTTTGTCAGTGTAACACCCATTTTCTTTTGTTGAATGTCTTTAAAATGGCTGTCAATTTGTAATCACTGGATTGACAGCCAAAGCTGAAAGTCAGACAGTTATTTAATAGAATCTTTACACATGGATTAATTATATACTGAGATCTCTTTCTCTCTGTGGGAGTTAGTGTTGGCAAACAAGTTTTAGAATCATTTTTAAAATTGAAAGCTTGAAATATTCTGGCCATTCAACAGTGGGGTAGAGTAGTATGTTTTTTTAATGTATATAAAAGTATGAGCTAAAGAGATTTGCTGCTGTTAATCTTGTCCAGCTAAGGACAATTACACTGCTGGAAATGAGAGAGAAGATATGAAATAGAAACAGAAAAATATAGGCGTGAAGCCAGGGTGTTGTTTGTCTTTTGGAAGATGAAAGGGAAGGCCATACTGGATTGAATATACTGTGGAAGCACAAAAAGTGTGGAGATGTGTTGTGTTATAGAACTGGGTGCTGGGTCAAATTTACGGTTCTGTTGCATTCTTTAGATGGAAGTAGTCTTGATTGGCATTGGGTTTGCATTGCAAAGGATGTATAAAGAGGGCAGTTCTAGAAAAGACCGCAACAGTCCAACAGTTGCTGTGGCTGTTGCAGTCATAAGACCTGCTGCTGGCCTTATCTGTGTTTGTTGAGTTCACATATTATGGAACAAAGAGCCAGCATGATGTAGTGGTTTGAACATTATACTGTGACCCTGGAGACCAGCGTTCAATTCCCCCTTTGGCCATGGAAACCCACTAGGTGACCATGGGTGCCTCACACACATACACAGCCCCAGAACGCCCTTACGATCCCCATATGTCAGAAGTGACTTGAAGGCAAACGACAGCAACAGAGGATAGGGAAATTATAATTGCTAGGGATGTAGGGAAGATACAGTGTATAGTAAAAGTGCAGGGAAAATACGGGAAATAAAATTCTGGAACTAAACTCAGGATGGAGAGAAATGCAGTCAAATGTACACATACATTTAATTGAAGTTCACTAAGAGGAGTCATTTTGCTTTCTGGTATCACAGTCAGTACCATAATGTCTTCAGTTGTTACATGGAGATCTATAGTAGTGAGACAGTTTGTTTCCCCTTTGTGTCTCCCTCATAGCTCTAAGGCTCAGACACCTTGGCACCAAAAGTTTGATATGGGTGCCAAAGGGAACCTGGGAATGTGTATTTTGAATTTTTTAAGATTGACTTTAGCTAATTGAAACCTGTCAGTAGCTGGAAGTACCATCTTTGGTTACTAGATGCCAGGCCTTCTTTAATGAGATGAGGCAAAATTGGAGGCTTGCTTGGTAGAGTAACTTCTTCATGGGCCCTCTAGGAGACAGGAGGAGAAAGACGGACAAAGAAAAAGATCACAGGGGTAGGGTGAGGGAAAGAGATCACTGGTGTGGGAGGAGGATCATGGTTTGAAAACCATGCAAAACTGGTACTAATGCCAATGGAAAATATCTTCTTTCTTCTCCTGGCTCTTGTCCAATGGAATTTAAAAAAATCCTCCAAGCTTAACATGTTTTGTTCTCTGTATATTGTGCCTCTAATGATCTTAGTCTTTCTTGCTATTCAGAGTAGAAATACTGACATTGGAAAATGTATGTTCTGAAGCCGACATTGGAAAATGCATGTTCTGAAGCCTGGATTTACTGAGGTAATGTGGGGGCAGGAGATGGACACTTGCAGGGATAATTCAGAATTTGGGGTGGGGAGATTGCGTAGAGAGAAGGCTCCTGCTGGCTGTTCCCCTCTCATTTCTCCTCTTCAACTGAGCTTTCTTTCAGTTTCTGAGCTCAGTTGGTACTATTTTTAACAGTAAAATAATCTAGGGGAACCTGTAAGTGGGGAGGTTTCAATTGTTCCATTCCTTCCCATTGGTTATGCTCTGTCAATCCTTCCCCCTTCTTTTAGCAGATTGAGGTGAGCACAGGGTTGTGATCCATTGGTTTGACAGATGTGTTTCTGCTGTGAAACTCTATAATTTTTTTCTTGGGCCATGGTTTGGTGACAATAAGGAAGACTAATAATGGGGGCATTTAATGTGAAATCTGATCAGGTATCCATGTGTCACATTGTAATTCCAGCAGCTCACATTTATTCTTTATTTAACTCTTCTTTCTATCTAAGATCATATTCCCAGATGATCTTGAATATTAGTTACTTCACTTCTGAGGTATCCATGTACACCTGTCCCTGAAAAGTTAATTAATATTCGGTTGCCAAAGTATTGTGTTAACTGTGGCCTTCAGATAAGAGACGTGGAGGATGCTGCTTTGTAAAAGAACAGTTGCACTGTAGAAAGGGCTCCCTGAACCATTGGGAAAGATCTCTCCTCCAGCTCCAGGCTAGAGAGGAATGTGGGAGCTGCCCATTTTGGCAATGAGCAGTTGAGACAAACAGGTCTGATGACCAGCCCCAAAGCACACCCTGGCCTCAAAGTTTGATGTTGGAAAATGGAGCAGAGGGTGACCGCAACCCATCTGGAGAAGTGTCGTGTAAGACTAGAAGTTAAGGCTGCAATTCTGAGCCCCACTGTCCACAACTGAATATATTTCTAGGTGAACGTGTATAGGGTTGTGTGGAAGGGGAAGACCAATGATCCTAGCAACTACAAACCTTGACTTAGTTATCAAGTTGTTGTGTGCCTTCAGGTTGCTCTTGACTTGTGGTGACCCTGTCAGGGAGTTTTCGTAGCAAAATCTGTCCGGAGATTTGTCATTGCCTTCTCTGAGGCTGAGAGTGTGACTTGCCCAAGGTCACCCATGGCTGCACAGGGATTCAGACCCTGAATCCAGAGTTGTAGTCCCAGCGCTCAAACCACTACATGACACTGGCTCATTAGTTACCAAGGCCAACCAGCATTTGTAGGCCTTCACCTTTTGTTTCACTAGGAGCCTTGGTTGCCTGCATTTGTCTTATGTTGCATTAGCCTATCAAAGATATCTCAGATTTCCAAGGATTACAGAAGTTATACTTGTTCTGCTGCAGCCCTTGACCTTAATTCCTTGTTAGTAGAAAGGGATACCTGCTGATTCTAATGTCAGGCCTTTTTCTGTGTAGTATTTCATCCTACACAAAGCTGTCAGCTAGCAACCTAGATAACATATGTCAAGGTCAGAACAGAAAGTAGATAGCTGTGTCAAACAGCTACAGCAGAATATGCTGATTCTTTGGTTAGCAATTGTGTCTCTGTTGTGAGATTGATGTAACAGTTCTTTATTCTTACTGCCACATTTGAATGAAAGC
>CAOLHI010005790.1:0-53641 GCA_948474755.1 Ctenosaura bakeri | reverse complement strand
GTCCTGCCATTCTTGCGTTGCCAACTGGCACAATTGCAGGTTATACCATTCATGGAAAAGGTCCATCAATAACCCCCAATCATGTGAGTCTTGTGTCTTAGCCAGCCATGCAGAAAGGCTGAAAGTGCAATCTATGTGTTTCCGCCCTCACTGCAGGAAGGGAAGAAGGACAGCTGCAGTCCAGAAGGACAGAGCATGTTCTTCACATTCCCTTGCACAGGTAGCTGGTTGCTTGCGGAGAGGAACATTGGGGACACACTCTCATCCCGGCAGAGGTGCTGCCAGGATTGTGATGGGACAATGTGTGAGACTGTCATCCTGTGGAAAAGGCCTAGGAACAACCACCAAGAAAGCTGTCTCTCTTTTCCGAACAGCAATGCTTGTGCGAGTGGAGGGACCCAAGAGGAGGGCCTCTCCCCTGGTGGACCTGGTCCTGCCACTCTGGTTCTGTCCAGAAAATTGCAGATTGGAAAGATATACAAAGAGTTAGCACCCAAAGAACTTGCTCCTCCTGGAGTTCTGTGGTGGTGGACCTTTGAAATACACACTCACATTGATCTACAACAGATTTCTCATGTACCCCTAGATGGACACGGGTGCACTCATCAGGGCAGAATGCATTAAGTTTATTTCCAGTTATAAGCTTGGATTTGCTGCTCCATAAGAGCATAGTTCTTATAAACTGCAGACACAGTGGTAACACTATGGCTGGACTAAACTAGCTCTGGGACTGGCAGTGAAGGCTCTTATAACTGCTTGCTCATGTATACAAAAGTAAAAGGCAAAAAACCCAAACAAATAAACCTGCACACAGGAAATGAGCACATCAGGGAGAAGAGTTTTAAGAGTGCAATATTCTTCCATCTAGTGTTCAGTGCATAAATTTTCTCTCTCTTTTTTCCCCACCACCTGCAGTTTGAACCTGAAATAGCTTCAGTAGTCAAGCACAGGTTTAGCACCTCAGCTGCTGATTAGGCCAATGTGTGAAACAATTCAGAGAGAATCCAGTGAGAAAAGGAGGAGGAAGAATGAGGTGAGGTGGGAGTCTGAGAAAGAAAGGATAACAAAAATGAAAATTGTTCAGACAAAATGGGATTTGGATAGTTCTATTTCTAGGTGAGAGCTAGTGTGGTTTAGTGGTCTGAATAATGGATTAGATCTCCAGGTACCCACTCACACTGCATACTTACAGCACTGTGATTTCACTTTAACAGCCATGATCCCATCCTGTGGAATCCTGGGATTAATAGTTAAAATTCCTAGTCAGGGAACTCCTCTTGTGCCTCTGACCAAACTGCCAATCCCAGGATTCCGTAGAATGGAATCCTGACAGTTAAAGTGACTATACGAGCCTATCTGAGGGTCTTTCCACACTACACTGTTATAGTGCTATTATTCCACTTTCAACAGCCTATGGAATCCTGGGGTTTGCAGTTTAGGGAGGGGCATTTAGAATTCTCAGCCAGAGAGCTCTTGGGTCTCAGTAAACTACAAATCCCAGAATTCCACAGGATGTTCAAAGTGGAATAATAGAACTATAACAGTATACTGCAGAAAGGCCCTGAGTTTTAAGACTTTTGGGGAAGGGTTTTCTCTAGGTTCCATGACCATCATAGGTATGGCTAAGGAAGACCCAGAAAGTGGCTGCTCTTGGTATCTTAACTTGGTGTCAAATTAAGAAACTCTCTGCCAAGGGAGGGTGGTTGGCCGCATTCCTCGTGTCTTTTTGCCAGTGGGCAATGATCTTGTTATTTAAACAGACCTTCAGCTTTTAACTTGTTCAGGTAGTGCAATGGAGGCATTGGTTCTTAATGTGTCAGAGATTTCAATTGTTCCAATTTTTTTTTAATGGATTGTATTTAGCACTTTTTTTAGTTTTTATATTTCAGACTGTTTTACCTATACTATTTTAATATATGGTATAACATGCTGGTCTATGACAGTAATACATCCTTGAATTGAATTGAATGTATGGTATAAGCCGCTTTGGGTCCCATAGGGGAGAAAAATAGGACGGATGGATGGATGGATGGATAGATAGATAGATAGATAGATAGAAACAAACAAATATATAAGCATTACAGTTGTGTAGTATGAATGGACCCAAGTTACCAGCATTCTGATATCTGTTCAGCCATGGAAACCCACTGGGTGGCCTTGGGCAAGTCACACTCTCTCAGCCTCAGAGTAAGGGAAGTCAAATCTCTCCTGGTGAAATCTTAACAAGAAACCCAAATAAGGGGGCTGCCATAACTCAGAGTCAACTTGAAGGCAAGTTACAACAACAATTTCTATGTGAATATATTTTAATCCAAATTTATTTTGGTTCCTCCTTTTCTCCCACATGCATCCTTAGAGTATTTGCTCAGAAGTATGTCCTGCTGATGTCTATTAGAGTAACTTCAAAGTACGTACATATTAGACTTACCCCCAAGTATGCATTATGGTAGATCGCTACAAACTTGACATGAATCAGCAGTGTGACATAGCAGCAGAAAATTCTCACTTCAATTCTAGGTTTCACCACATATATACGGTGTCCATATAAAGTGGAATAATAGCACTACTCTGTTTTGTTTTGTTTGCTAAGGCCTCACTTGGAATACTTTGTCCTGTTCAGGGCACCATAACTTAAGGAAGACATTGACAAACTGGGATGAAGCCAGAACACTTGACAAACAGGATTAAAAAAAATCCTGGAGACTAAGCCCTTAGAGGTACATTGAGAAGGGCTACATTTTGCCTCGACAGGAGAAGATGGACAGGTGATATAGCTCCCATCTCTTATGGTCTGAAGGGTTGTCACATGGAAGATGGAGTGAGCTTATTTTCTACTGCTCCAGATAGTATTACCTAAACCAATGGATTCAAGTTAAAAGAAGGATGATGCCACTTAAATGTTTAGAAGAACTGCCCGATGCTAGTAAATATTCAACTGTGATATTAACTATTTTGAAAGGTGATGGACTCTCCTTTTTTGGAGGTTTTTAAGCAGCGGTAGGCAGGCCACCTGTCAAAGATGCTTTAGTTGTGAATTCCTGCCCTAGCAGGAATGTGAAGTAGGTGGCCCTTGGGTCCCTTTCAACTTTACAAGTTTATGATCTGGCTTAAATTACCAAGAACCTGGTAGCGTGATCCTATTTATATTTATTCTAAAGTAAATCTCACCAACGGTATTTTGGAAGGAGGGACAGTATGAAACTAGTGTTCTTTGTGTTCTGTACTTTGGTAGAAAAAAGCAACCGTTTTGAAATTTCAGTATCTTCTTTTATGATTCACAGCAATAAAGCCATGTGGATGACTTACTGACTTACTTGTTATTAGAATTATTAGCCATTCATTTACATTCATATGTCACTCACAGCTCGCTGAATTGCATGCTATCATGTTTCTGTCAGGTCATTTGCTTTGAATTTAATTTTTCATTGCATTAAGCATAGCCAAATGCACAGCGTTCAACTGGGAGTTCTGAAAGTCTAGATAATAGTGGTAGCTTGCTGAAGCCTCAAAGTTTCTTGTCTACCCTTCTCTTAGAACTAGCCGGTATAATTAATGAAAGCAGATTGGGAAGAGGTGGAAGATCATCTACCCATCATCAAAATAATGTATGCCAGCACTGCAAACTCAGGAAGTTTAGCCCCATCCTTACCGCTACTCAGGTTCAATAATATCCTGGGCCATGAGATTTCAAGGCCAAAATCCTGAGACTTGGGAATGACCCTAGCAATGCCATGAAAGGTGATCCCTGGACAGATCTTGTTGATTTAATTAACACATGTGCTTTTCAAGCTTTGTTTTAATTCTGAGACCCCCCTCAGATATGGAGGGGCCATATCTGAGATTCCTATCACCACATGTCCCCACTATTTGTGCATTTGGTATGTGCTATGAGGAGGATTGAACCCCATATGGATGATGCATATTAAAGTATCTTACATGGGGATGAGGGAAGGCCTATGCTGGTCATGTGTTTCAGAGGGCTATTGGGCAAATCCAAACTAGTGTAAAAAGAGAGAGAGAGCAGAAGAGTTCTGCTCTTGTACTGAGCCTTAAGTATCTCTCCATTCCAAGGATGAAGAGTATGTGGCCCTTCAGAGGTAGCCAGAATGTAACTCAAGCATCCTTCTCTGGAATCTCCAATATGTCAGGTAGACAAAAAGAATGAAAGAAACTCTGAAATGAGCTTTAATCAACACACATGTTGAAGGTATCACCAGACTGAATTAAAGAAGCTCCCCTATTTAAAATGGAAAGATAAAATTTGGTAAAATCCAAAGTCAACATGAAGTTGATCAAAATGAAGCATACAGTCTATTCTGCATAATTCTATTCAACATTTTCTGAAAGAACATCCAACTATGATGGTGATACAGGCTAATGAAATGTCAACTGGACTGGTGTCTTTTAACCTGTGTCTGGAGTATCACATAGGTATGGTAAGAATCTGGGATTGTGTCTTGGATGCTGTGCACTGAGCATACCTCTGAATTGGGAGCAGGGCTGTTGTGCTCATTGGCTCTAAGTGGTGATGAGCGGTGTTGGTGTTGGCTGCAGTACCTGCCACAACACGCACTGCCAAGGCTGAGGAGGAATGAAAGACAGGGCAGGAGTGAGCAAGGATGCAGCAGGCACTATTCATTTAATTTAACTTATATCCTGCTTTCCTCCCAACACAGGACCCAAAGCAGCTTACGAAACTGAGTTGAAACAAAATAGAATTAAAAGGAAATTTTAAAAGTAAACAAATAATCATATCAAAACAATAAATAGAACAGTTTTTAAAGGACACTTAAAAATATAATAATGATGACTATGAAAATACAAATGCAACACACTCCCATTAAAAGATCTTCCTCAACAGACTGGTAACATCCAAGGGCCTGGGTAGACAGAAAAGTCTTGGCCTGCTGGCAGAAAGAAAACAGAAAGGGAGCCAAACATGCTTCCTACGGTAGGGAATTCTGGAGTCTCTATATAGAGATCAAGGATTTCACCATGTACAGCATGGAAAAGCTGAAGAAGCATCAAACATTTCACATGGATTTGGTGCTTCTGCCTTGGGTTGCATGTTGGGAGAAAGGCAGCTCATTGCTTTATTGAATCAATTTATTTCAAGTGAACTCAGCAGGATCCTTTCCCCTTGCATTACTGATTGCTTCAGTCACTTCAGGTCCAGGTCCTCAAGGTAAATGATTGGCTGGTTTGAATTTCCTTGCATGGTAGCCCCAATACACTCAGAGGTATCCACTTAACACAAGCCTGAGTCTTTGTGGGGTGATGCTGGATGTTTGTACATGTTATTTCTTAAGAGGCATTTCTGAAAAGGAGCAATGTCTTTGTGTGTGTGTGTGTGTAGGAAAGTTGGATCTCTCACTGTCACCCTTTTTTTTTATTTGTATCCCGCCTCTCCATATGGATCGAGGGGGCGAACAACTTACAAATAGCATGTATTTCGAAACATTTCTATACGTGCCCCCAACAAGCTGGGTACTCATTTTACTGACCTGCGAAAGGATGGAAGGCTGAGTTAACCTTGGAGCCAGGCAGGATCGAACTCACAACCTTGTGGCTTGCAGTACTGGCATTTAACCACTGCGCCACCAGGGCTCCCTTGCTCTTTTCCCTGTCACCAATTTTATATTGTAAGCTTCTTGATAGCAGGGACCTATCCTCTTGTAGTCTTCAAATCTCCATCTACAATGATGGCATTATATTACATAATAATCCACCTTTCCATTTCACAGTTGCTCACAGGGATCCGTGTTATTCAGGACACTGTGATTTTGGCTGTACCTCTATAGCCCCTATTCTAGTTCAGACATTTCATCTGTGGAAAACACATTCCTCTGTATGTCATGAATAAATCCCTTTTCGTGCCACTGATGCATTTAGTCGCAAAATGGGAAACAAATACAGCTATTACATTTGCTGTTGCTCCTCTCTGGGGAGACCGCTGCACCGATAATAGGTCTGTGTGCCATAGACTCAAATGAAGTGGGTGACAAAGTTTTTTTTTTTTTTTTTTACGAAGAGGAATAGGATTACAGCAATTTCATTAAATTAATCATTTCTGCAGTGGATTGGCTTTTAATTAAAGAGCAAGAGCTGTCCTACGTGAAAAGGGGGGAAGATTTTTTTTTTTTTTGAAGATGAAGTAGATAGTTTAATGAAAAGAATTTGGAACCGGCAATATAGATTGGGGCAAAGGAACTACAATTGTTCTCAAGGGAAAAGGTTTGGCTATATTTTCTTTCTTTATTTTCTTCATTTAGAATCAAGAACAAAAAATAAGCCTTGAGCTACCTCTAGCACTCCTGACCCACAAGGTGCCCCCAGATGGGAGAAAAGTCACAGGAAATGCCAGCTTTTGTTCTTGTACAAACTGATTTTATTTTGAAGATTCATGTGATATTTTCTTCATCTGTAAGTACTTCCTATGGGCTCCTGGCATTACCAAAGACTTTATTTCCAGTTCTGAGGTCAGTTAAAATTAATCCAATACTTTGCAGAATGAAATTTGTTGGTTCCTTGCTGGTGTGTTTCTACTGAAAGAAAGCTATTTTCTGTGAATGTAACAAGTAATCTAACAATATCCAATCACCTTTCTTATTGATCATTTCACTGTAAATATTGCATACGATTGAAATCAGGACAGATTTGCAGAATGCAAATTTGGCAAAGAATTTAACTTTAACTTAGAGCAATGCTGAAATCAAGGCAAACCCAAATGATATATATATTTAATTTAAATTTCTGTTCTCTATTTATACAGGTTTAAGCCTGGCTGAAATGTTGTATATCTTTGGCTTCAAACAACTAAACCTTAACTTTAAGCCCCTGGTTCTATTAAATTTAGTTGTGAACAAGTCCCAGTACAACAAATGGAAGAGATTAGACTCCAGAATTTGTTTTGGAAGTGTGGGGAACAATGGGTGTTGAACCATGTGGAATGGAGGCACAGGAGAAGCATTCTTCCTGTGACCCTCTATAAATGAACAGGACACAAGCTGGATAAGGCATAGTTCTTCTTTGCCTCAGCAGTCTCCTATGACACACTGATGTGGTTGAGAAGTACCTCTGATCCTTCAGAAGAGCTTCTTTGGGCACAGGGTGCCCCTGAGATGTTTTTTTTAGAGGTGTATCGCTATAGGAAGAATGGTAATATTCCTTCCACAGAATTCATAAGTTGTAGGATTCAGTCTATTTTCTACATTCAGGCCATTTCTGCTCTAGCCTGTTATAGTGCTATTATTCCACTTTCAACCTCCTATGGAATCCTGGTGTTTGCAGTTGAGAGAGGGGCCAGCTGGTTGAAGGTTGAAAGTGGAATAATAGATTGAAAGTGGAATAATAGCACAACAGTCTTGTGTGGAAACGGCCTCAGTTATAGAAAAGAATGGTTGTTGTTGGGTGTCTTCAAATCATTTCTTTTTTTTTTTAAATTTTTTAATTATATTCTTTATTAAAATTTACAACAACATTAAAAACATACAAAAACAGGACAAACAAACAAACAAACAAAAAAGACAGTTTCATTGCATATTGTTTTCATAACCACTTTACCTCACTCGTTTCATCTTCCATTCTTATTCTGCATATTGCTTATATATCTTAAATTCTTTCCTTACATATATTATTTCTCTCAAGTCCTTTTCATTCATTCTCACATTTCGAGTGATAATCCATGGTTATGATAGTTTCTAAGTAATCTTTCCTGCATAATTTACTTCCTCAGCATCACCTTATCTCTTATCTTTCGATCTGTACCATGTTTCTCTACTTACGTTCCCCCTTTCTGGGGTTTCCCACAGTCAATATTACCTGTTTGTTTATCACGTACACTTTCCTATTTTTATCTCATTCCATAAGACCTGTTAATCGTCACTACAACTGTACTTATTCACAATAATACATTTGTATTTCATCTCTTATTGTCCATGTCCATTACAACCTTACCCATTCTCTTTGATATTCTTTGGTGCTTTTACTACTATTATTATTGTTATTTAGCATATCCTTTAAGATTCCTTCTTAAATTTTTCTAATTTAACATATTCTTCTACTTTACGCCATCTTTCTACGTGTCGGCTCTGCATTTTACCCTGAATTATCCCCGATAACATGTCCATTTCTTTCATCTCTATTACCTTTGCCAGCCATTCTCCCATTTGGGGTATAATTTTGCTTTTCCATTTTTGAGCATATATAAGCCTCGCTGCAGTTATCATATATAAGATAACTCTCCAATGTTTTCTTTCATCCTCTCTCTCTATTTTATGCGTCATATTCAACAAAAACAGTTCTGATGTTAATGGTATATTGATTTGTAAAATTTTAGTCATTTTATTATGAATGTCTTTCCAGTAGCTCTTTGCCCTATCGCAAGTCCACCAAAGGTGAAAAAAGGTTCCGTTTTCTTTATCACATTTCCAACAATTATTTTCTTTCAGTTTGTAAATCTTACTCAATTTTACCGGATCCAGGTGCCATCGATAAAACATTTTGATGTAATTTTCCTTCAATTTTTGAGCTACTGTGAATTTATTTGTTTTTAGCCAACTTTTTTCCCACTGCTCGAGTTGAATTTCATATCCAATATTTTGAGACCATTTCACCATGACCTCTTTGATTTGCTCTGTTTCTAATCTCTCTCTAACATTAATTTGTAAAGCTTTGAAATCATTTGTTTTGGTGATTCGAATATAATTTTGGCAAAAGCGTCTCTCTTCCTGTCTATTTCTATACCTTCTGAGTTTTTATCCATTGTAAATCTTTCTTTCAGCTGCCTGTACAGAAACCAATGACATCTAAATCCATCTTGTTCTATCTCTTCTTTTGATTTCAGCTTATAGTCTCGATTTTGTTCCACTTTCAAAATGTTTTCATATCGTATCCAGCTATCTTGTGACTCCTTCCACCTTCCGTACAAGGCCTCATGCGGAGAGAGCCAAGAGGGTTTTTTGACGTAGTATCTTTTCTTGAAATGTAGCCATATCGCCAGGAGAGCTTTTCTTAAGTAATGATTTTCAAATTCTTTATCTATTTTTTGCTTTCCGTACCCATATATGCGTGCCAGCCCATTCTTTTGCCGGCACCTTCTAGATTCAACAGATCTTCATCTCGTAGCACAATCCATTCTTTAATCCATGTAAGTCCAGCAGCATATTAATAAATTTTTAAATCAGGTACTCTAAACCTCCCTTTTCTTTTTTCTCTGTTAGTAACTTCCACTTAATTCTGGGTTTTTTATTGTCCCATATAAACTTAGATAATTCTTTTTGCCAGTCTCTGAAGGGTTTAACATTGATTATAATGGGTACATTTTGAAATAAGAAATTTAATCGGGGCAAAATGTTCATTTTGACTGCTGATATACGACCCAGTAACGATAGCCTCAAAGATCTCCAACTTTCCAATGAGTTTTTTATTTCCTTCCACACTTTTTTATAGTTATTTTCAAAGAGTTCGTTGTTTTTCTTAGAGATCCAAATTCCAAGATATTTAACTCTACTTTCTACTTTAAAACCAGTCTTCTGTACTAGCTTTTCTTCCTCCTCCTTTCCTACATTCTTAGTTATAATTTTTGTCTTATCTTTATTAATTTTTAATCCCGCAACTTCACCGTACTGTTCCATGGTCCGCATTAAAATTTCTATACATTTACTTGGTTCTTCCAGAATTATCATCATGTCATCGGCATAAGCTCTCAATTTATATTCGCACTTCTTAATCTTACAGCCTTTTATGTCTGGGTTGTTTCTAATTGCAATTAAAAGCACCTCTAATGTTGATATAAATAGCAGCGGAGAGAGTGGGCATCCTTGTCTCGTTCCTTTTTCTATCTTAAAATTTTTAGTTTTGTCCCCATTGATAATTAAAGCCGCGCTTTGGTCTTTGTAAATTTCTTTAATCCAATTTAGAAAAAAGTCCCAAAATCCATCTTTTCTAATACTTTCATCATGAAATCCCAACTTATGTTGTCAAAAGCTTTCTCCGCATCAATGAAAATTAAAGCCAATTTCTTCTCGTTATTTCTCTCGTAGTATTCAATTATATTCAGGGCTGTTCTAATATTTTTTTTAATTTGTCTTTCTGGAAGGAAACCATTTTGATCTTTACGTATTACTTCTTGTAGAATTAACTTCATCCTTTCTGCTAATGCAGTTGTGAAAATCTTGTAATCGATGTTGAGAAGCGAAATGGGCCGGTAATTTCCTGGCTGCCTTAAGTCTTTTTCTTCTTTCGGGATCAGAGTAATGTATGCCTCCCTCCACGAATCTGGAATACCATTCTCCCTGATATCATTAAACAGCTTCTCCAATGGATCAAGAATATATTCTTGAAGTCTCTTATAATATATTGCAGTTATGCCATCCGGCCCCAGCGCTTTAGATGTGTTCAATTTTTGAATTGCTTCTTTTATCTCTTGCTTCGTAATCTTTCTATTCAGCATCTGCCTTAAATCTTCCTTTATTTGTATCATTTTTTGGTTTTTCAAAAATTCTTCTATCTTCTTTTGTGACTGGCAATATCCTTTCACTTTATACAGGTTTTTATAATAATTATAGAAAGTTTTCTTTATTTCCTCTTGATTCGTAGTTATTTTGCTTCCATTGTCTATCTCTAGTACCAATCTTCTTTCTCTCTCTTTCCTTAACTTATAGGCCAGCCACCTACCTGCCTTATCCGCATATTCGAAATGTCTTTGCTTCAGCCATGTCAGCTTTCTGTTTATTTCATATTGGTTTCCAGCTTTCGCCTGTTCTTGTAATATTTTTAAAGCTATCTGTATTTCTTTATCTGAAGGATTTTCTCTCAACTTTATTTCTTGTAATTTTATTTTGTCTAACAGTTCTTGATATTTTTCCCGTCTTTTTTTTTAAATTCTGAACCTAATTTGATAAGGTGCCCTCTTAAAACCGCTTTACTGGCATCCCATATTGTTTTCATCTTCAAATCATCTGTCATATTTTCTTCAAAGTAATACTTTATTGTCTCTTTTATTTTCTTCAAACATTCATCGTTTTGAAAAATGGTGTCATTCAATCTCCATCTCACTTTCCTCTGTACCGATTCTAGTTCCAGTTGAATGGGATTATGATCTGAAAGGATTCTTGGGAGGATCTCCATGTCTTTCACTATATGTTGGAGATTTTTTGATATCAAAAACATATCAATTCGTGACGTGGACTTATGCGTATCTGAAAAGAAGGTATATCCAGGTGAATCCTTATGGATCCCTCTCCACACATCCTGTAATGTCATCATCTTCATTAATTCGAAAAAGGATTGAGGGAGCTTCCCCTGTTGTTTTCCATTTGATACATTTATTGATCTGTCTCTTTTTGAATCCATCACTCCATTCATATCCCCCAGCATTAAATAGTTCTCTTGATTGGTTTCTTCCGAATAGTTCAAGATCTCTCGATGTAATTTTTCATAGAATTTACTTTTTTCTTCTGTCGGGGCATAAATCCCTATCAGTAACAGCTTCTGTTCAGGTAATTGCACTTCTACGCCTACAAAATGACCTTTGTTATCTTTGAATTTCAATTCTGAGGGATATTTTTGTCTGATATATAGAGCTACTCCCTTCTTTTTCTTGGGGGACGTAGACGCATAACATTTGCCTAGTTTTGGATTTCTCAAATATTTTTCGTCTCCCTCTTTAATTTTTGTTTCTTACAGGCATATCACATCTGTATTGCTTTTTTCTACATAGTGAAAGACCTGCCTTCTTTTATAATTAGAGTTCAGTCCTTTTGTGTTCCATGATAAAATTTTTATAGTCATCTTCTTCTGTCTAATTCCTGTTTTGCTTTCCTCTTAGATGTCTTCCTCCTCTACGTATAAGTCTTCTATTTCTAACTCCGCTCTCTGTTGGTCTATTTCTTCCTCTTGTTCTATATCTGAATTTGAGTAGCTCCTTGTTTCCTCTTTTCTCTCCTTCTCCTTACTTCCTGAAATTTGTTCATCTTCCCCAATCTCTACTCTTTCTTCCTGACTACTTTGTGCCTCCCTTTGTCTTCTGATCTCATCTCGATCTTTTGGATTCTCCAAGTCTTTTCTTAATTTTTCGTAAATCTCTCTTGCTCTTATTACATTTGTAATTTTGTATCTTCTTTGTTTATATGAATAGGACAACCCCTCCAATCTTTCCCATTTGTACTGGATTCCATGTTTTTGTAAAAGTTGTGTCATGAATCTATATTCCTGTCTCTTCTTCAAAATTTCAAAAGGAATGTCCTTATATATTTTTATGATTCTTCCTTCCATCACAAGTTGTTTTTCATAGTTTATCTGAAGAATCTTCTCTTTAACCCGGGTTCTGACAAAACAGACAACGACATCTCTCGGCAGGTTTCTCTCTCTTGCAATCTTTGAGTTTGCTCTGAATACTCGATCAATTTCCCGCTCCAAATCCTCCTCTTTCATGCCTGTGAAACTTGCCAGTGCCGTAATGATTTTTTCATCTAGACGTTCCCCAGGTGATTCCTCTATGCCTCTCATCTTAATACACTTTTCGCGATATCTCATTTCCTGTTGATTCACCTTCACTTCTTCTTGTCTTTGGTTTTCTGACAGGGTTACTTTTTCTTTTTCCAGTTTATCTGTCTTTTCCTGAATCTCTTTAATATCATCTTTCATTTTCTTCATATCTTTAGTCATGCTGTCCATCTTCTTTGCTAGACCATCAAGTTCTTTCCTGAAGTCTGCTTTCATTTCTTCCCGCGTTTCCTTCATCTCCTTCCTCATTTCTTTTTTTAAACTTTTTATTTCATTTAGTACTTCTGCTAAAGGATTTCCCACATCCATTGATGCCCTTCTGGATGTGTCTATCAATTGTAATTGCGTCTGTGTTTGTGTCCTAGTTCCTTTTCTAACTCCTGAGGCCATTGTCCCTCTCTCTCTCTCTCTCTCTCTTTTTTTTTTAAATTGTTTACAAGTAATGTTCAATAAATGTTCTCTTCATCCACCAGATGGCACTGTTGTTCCTTTTCTTTTTTCCTTAATTGGCACTTCAAGAGTTAATTTACAGACATTCTTATCACAGTTCTTTTCTTATGTACTTCCCTAATAGAGTCCCAAGGTCAATCCCAGCAACTGAAATTATTAACCGCCTCTTCAATCCCTCCCCTTTAAAAGCAGTTTTTACTCTCTCTCTCCCCAAAAGAAAAGAAGAAAATTAAATAATTCTCAGTCTTACAATTCTTTTTATGATTAATTAATTAATCCCCTCCCCTATATTTGTGTCTGCTTAGCTTTTGTATATTATATATTATTGCAATTCAGATTCTGTTTCTTATATGTATGTACCAATGTCAATATTAGACTATCTTATTGTGAATTATTACCATACACAATAGCAAATATCAACCTTCCAGGGAGTGCCCAGTTCCCACTTGTAAAAAACTGCTTAGATCTCCCAATAATCAACTGTCTATGATCTTACACTTTGCCACCTAAAAATCTTCCAGCGAGCTCAAGCGTCTTGATCGCGAGCTCAAGCTTTCAAGCTTTCAGTAAACTTTCTCTGATTCTTGCTTTGTCTCTGTCAGTCGCTATTAATTGTAGCTCCCCACTTGCTCTCTCCAACGCTGCTACAGTGTTTCTCCACAGTCTTTTCCTGTCTTAGCCACAATCCTTCTCCGTCGATTCACTCCGCCGTCGCCTCTAACATTCCCCTCTGTCTCTCTTCCCCTCTTTCATTGAAACTCCACTCAGTCTCTCTCCGTCGCGTTCGCTGCACTTCCCCCACTCCTTTTCTCTTTACTGCTGCGTGGCTCTCCCCTGGCTATCTCTCGCTCTGTCTCTCACCGTCTCTTCCGTTGTAAATCCCCACCATCTCTCTCCATCTCAGCCGCCGAAATTCCCCGCTTTCCTCTCCTTCAGTGCCGATTTCTCTCACCACTTTCTCAATCTGTTCTTCTTAGTGGGGTCACAGTCTTAACGAAATCACGATCTTTTATCACCCAGTGTATTCAACTTATTTAGGCGTTTTACAACTCAGCGAGCTCCAGCGTTGCCGCGAACTCAACTGAATTTCTGCAGTCCCCGCTGTCCTCAAACCGCCGCCATTACAGTTCTTTCTTACTGCAAATTCCGTCCACCCCAGCTCTAGTCCCGTTCATTTAGCTTATTTGGCTCACTTATTCCTCTTCTTTTATTCTGTCTGCAAAGCCAAATTACACCCTTTCCTCCTTTGATCTCCACCAGTCTTTTCAACTATACAGCTTTACTGTGGACTGAGAGCTGCACTGTCAGCGTCTCTGCCAGCGTCTCTACCTTTGTTTGCAGCTGTCTTCTTACCTTCGTCTCTCAGCCCGAAAAAGTTTTCCCCACTCACCACAATCAAACGTATAGTACAAGCTCTCCCGTCGAGAAGTAAGTTGAGATACCGGTGATGACTGCTCTTCTTGAAAAGCTGTTTGATATTCTTTAAAAGTTAAAAAGTCTCTGGCGTTATTGGGCTGCCTGAAAAGGCAGATGCCCAGGCGGGCGGGAAACTCTTCGACCCTCACTTTCGAGCTCCGAGGTTGTCACCTCCAGCCCGTAAAGGAAACTGGATCCCCGCCGAGTACCTCTGGTCCCCCTTTACCGGGGGGCTCTTTCCCGGGTGGATTTTCCCCGGGATACCCGCTTGGGATGACGGGGACAACGAGCGCTTGTCGCTGTCGCCACCGCTCACAACGCCATCGAGACCGGAAGTCCGTGTCTTCAAATCATTTCAAGTTATTTATGGTGAGCTTAAAGCAAACCTCTCATAGGTTTTCTTGGCAAGAGTTGTTCAGAGAGAGTTTGCCTTTTGCTTTCTCTGAGGCTAAGAAGTGTGACTTGTCTAAGGTCATCCAGTGGGTTTCCATGGCTGAGCAGGGATTCAAACCCTGGTCTTCAGAGTCTCAGATGAATGCTCAAACTATTATATGATCTAGCTCTACAGCAAAGAATACCAATCTATACAAAGGCTCATGAAAACTCTATTTAACAGTGACCTCCCCATTTCACTTCCACTATTAGAGAGTTCTGAACTAAAGGAAAGTGAGTGGAAAATTAATCGATGATCAAAGGAGAAGGTACCAACCAACTGTCCATAGCTAAGAATTTGAACTTGAAAGAAATAAACACAGATAGCTTATTGAGATCCATATTTCCATTGCCATTTCTCCTTAATCACAGTAACTTGGAAATGTAACAACAACAACAACAACAAAATATTCCCTCCGTTTTACAGAGAAAAAAACGCACTGTATTTTCAGGCATTTTATTTAGAAATATAGATATATTTTGCTCCGCATGTTTTTGAATAAATAACAATAGTTCAGGTGCCATTCGTTCCAGTAGCTTCAAAAATATTTCCTCTTTTCAGTGGTCATGGATCCTAATATCTAATTGTGCTATACTAATTAGTTTGTGAGTTTCAGCCACTGAGTAACTGTTCAACATCTCCTTCAAAACAGCACCAGACACTGCTGAACATGGAGCGCCAGGACAGTGACACATGATGTAGAATTAAGGATGTAGAATATTTGTTAGGGAATGTAATCCTCAACTAATTTTATTCTCAAAGGAAGCAATGAGCAATTTTAGCCATTCTCATTATGAGAAGTCTTCAAAAACTGTAGTTTTAAAGACTATTTGCAGTTTAGGACTTAATTTGTACCACATTTCACACGGCTATTTTTCAATGAAAACACCATTTTCTGTACAGGAAACATTGTGGAAAATGTTGTTTCCTGTACAGAAAATGCTTCTTGCACATAAAATGCTGTTTTCTAAGCAAAATTATCACAGGTGAATTTCACATGGAATAAGTCCCAAAATTCTAGCATTTTCTGCGCAGGAAACAGCTAAAGGACAAAAATTTTCTCCCTCTCTTTCTCTCTCTCTTTCACTCTCTGCTTATATATAAAACAATGAATGAAAATGACATATATGCTTTATCTTAAAAACTGTGCTGAGATGAAACACTTGATTGAGGAATATATTTACTACTGTCTTGCATTATTCAGAGTTTACTTATAAGGTGAAAGACTTTTCTTTGAAAGTCATGGAATATTATGTGAGGCAAGGGCTTTTGGGATCCATTGCATATATTTAACAATAAAATATTCATAGTATGAAAATTCATGGGAAATACGGTGATTACCAAGCACTTTGTTCTCTGATTTCAACAAACCTCCCCCATCATTTCATCACATTGTTTTCCTGCTGGCTGAGACTGAAGAAGCAAGGAAGGTACATTCACTTCATTTTTCCAAATGTTGAGAAGTTCCAAGGCCAAGCATATTAGCCCATGGTTTAAACACGCTTTTGTAATACTGAGTACATGGAGCTTGAACATTCCAACAGATAGCCAAGTCCCCGACTTCTGCTTTCCTGATACAGACAACCTTTGCATCTCCAGAGTTTGTTAGCTTATGGATTTTGCTAAAAGTCAGCTCTTTATGTTTCTTCTTCTGCATATCACTTAAAAATTAGCCTGTCTTTCCAAATGCTGTGGCCTCAGTCCAACTTCCAGTGCCAATTAGATTAAACTAATTATCTTAGTGGAATTTACATTAACTTATTCAGAGAGTCTGTTCTCATTGGGGATAGCAATTGGATGTATGCTTCTGTTGTTTTCTCAGTCACACATAGTGTTCAACATCACTCCGTTGTACAGAGAAAAAAAAACTGAGAAAAAATAAACACTAAGTGGCAAAGTGAAGGAAGGGCTAATCTTCAACCATTTTCTAGTCTCTTTCAGGCAGGGACCTGTTCTCTCATTCTTTGAAAATTCTAAATAACACAAAAGGGCTGCAGTCAGAACCAAAATAGAATGAAATGCTCCCACAAACAAAGAAACAAACAAACACCCAACCTGAATCAGTGTAATTATTAAACAAAAATATAGAGAGAAGTTAATGAACTCAATAAACCAAAGCTACTGAAAATCTAAATCTGTGCAGAACTTTGTAGGTGTGTGCTCTTTAAGTATTTTGTTTTGATTCTTTGTAAAGTGTGATATACCTCTGTGGTGTGCAATTAACAACAACAGCAGATATTGGAAAAGTGGTTTTGGTGGGGACCAAATGACTATATTGACTGGGGTAAATCTGGGAGTTGTAGTAAAAAAAAAAACATAAATTCCAAGTTATGAACAACAGTTATGGGATTCTGGACTTATTTTTGAGAAACCAAATAATAAATTATATAACAACAACTGTAATACGTTTTGGAATGAGATCAAATAGGACTTAAAGTGATAGACAAAACTTAAACTTTCACTTTTGCTATGTAATTTGACTATTAAGATGACTATGCTACCAAAAAAGTTTTTATATCAAACAGTTCCTATACTGCATAATGACCTACCATTCAGACAATGCCAAAAGTCTCCTCTATATTTAGCAATGGAAGAAACTGAGAGTTAAACTTGATGTATTACAAGATGATAAACTCCTGATCTTAAACTTTACTTCCATACTTGACTGAAAGACTGGATAATTTTAATAAGTGGCAGATTGCTTCATCAGAAAGGCTTCAATTTGAGTTTTGGATGGCATGCTTTTCTTTGGTATGATAAAGAAAACCTGGATTTTAAACATCATTATGGCCCTTTCTGCACCAGCCTATTAAAACGGTGCAGAGCGACCTCTGACGGAGGTCTTCTGCACCGTGGAGTGGACTGGGGTGGACTACTTTTTGTAGTTCTGCACCTCAGTCCGCTCCAGAGCGACCGGAACTGGTTGCACAGCGTGCTTTTTAAAAATCTTTTTAAAGAGGTTTGTAAAAAGCATGGAGTGCGTGACCCCGCGTCACTCTGTCGCCGCGCTCCAGTGCAGATTTGCAGGTGTGCACTAGTGCATGCCTGCAGATCTGCTGGGGGCAGGCTTTAGGCTGGCGAGCTTCTCTGGTTGGTGGAGAGCCTCCCCCAACTGGAAGTCACCATTTTGGATGCCGGAGCAGTGCGGAGCGACGAGCTCGCACTACTCCTCGTCCCAACGGACTCACCCGGATGCTGAAGAAGTCCGGTGAGTCCCGTTTTTGCGTGGTTCCTTTCCCACGTGCAGAAAGGGCCTATGTTAGAAGGGCCTTGCTTAGAATTGGAGTTGAATCTAAACAGAGGCTTTGTACCAATATGCCCTTGTGGACTTCATTGCTTCCGGCTTTATCTGCATGAGGGAAATAACATTTAAGGGTCATTGGTTAAAATATAAAGATTTGTTGTTAATAGATGCAGATCAGATTAAAATGAAAACTGAAGATCAATTGAGTCAAGAAGATTTTGAAATTAGTTGGTTTGCTTACAGACAATGAATGGAAATATTTATGATGGATAAAAATGCATGAAAGAAATTTTTGAACTTGAAAAATATTTATGTTTAGAGGATCATCATTTAATTGTTAAAATGTAGAAATGGTCACTGACATTAGAAACTGAGGAAGAAGTTGTCAAAGACTATAGTTAAGAAAGCACAAAATGTAGTCCATCAGGTATAAACAGAACAGTGGGAAAGAATGTGGTCAAAAGATGTGAAATTCACATTGTGTTATGATTTTAGAGAGAATTTTTACAAGATGATGCATGGATCATACTTAACTCCAGAGAAGTGATCTAAACTGCATAAAAGTGCCTTGAATCTTGGAACTGGAAATGCACCAGCAATGAAGTGACTTTTTATCATATGTGCTGGGTATATGTAGAGGCAAGCAGTTATTGTACTATGATTCATCAGGAAATTGAAGAAATTTTAAAAAGAAAGATTCGAGTAGAGCCAGAGTTGCTTTTGCTGGGTCTAATGCATACAGATTTTGATAAGAACATAAAAAGAGTGTTCCAATACATGATTGCAGCAAGAAGAATACTTCACATACAAAAATGCAGCAAGAATGGATGCTGAAGCTCCTGGATTTAACTAAAATGGATAAAGTAACTATTTTGGTAAAAGATTATTAGATTTAAGAAAGAATGGAATTTACTAATGGTGTATAAGAAAGATAAATGGGGAATAATGTCAACTTTTGGTTTTAATTAATTTACAAGTGAACAATGGCAGATGAAGCTGTAGCGTTTGAATGTAACTTAGATGAACTAATAGTGAGCAAATAAGGGTGCAACTACAGATCAAAATGTGAAATTAGTAATACACAACTCTAACAACATTAAACTTCTATTTCTATTTTGCTATGGTTAGAATTAAATTAGAGGAAACAGAATTAAAGTTATATCAATCTCAATAAGTGTTGGAAGTAAACTTGTTGCTCCCTTTGTATTAGTGTTAGTATTAGTATTAGCGTATTCTGTGTTTTAGGAAGCCAGCATGGTATAGTAGTTTGACTGCTGGACTATGACCCTTGAGACCAGGGTTTGATTCCCTGCTTGGCCATGGAAACCTACTGAGTGACCTTAGGTGTGTCTCACACACACACAGCCCCCAGAAAACCCTGTGATAGGTTTGCTTTAGGGTTATCATAAGTCAGAAATGACTTGAAGGCACACAACAACAACAGTTTTATATTTTGGTCAGTTTAGTTTAGTTGTAGGGTAGAAATATTAGTGGAAAGAACTGACTATTTGATTGTATATGTATATGATTTATTTGTCTATATCCTGCATTTATAGTTTTAGGAGATGAAAATTATGTGTTAATCCTTTTTTTAAAAAAACGAAACCTTGGCGTTCTGGACAATGCACTACAGCAGATGGTTGCAACACTGCTATAATTTACATAAACATGGATTTATTTATTATTTATTAAAGCATTTTTTTAAAAAAACAAAACACTATAACTAACCAGTCTGTGTTACCATGGGGGAATTTTTTCAACTCTGGAAAATATGCTAAAAACGTCTTTACTTAAATCTTGGAGATAACAAGACGTGTGAATGTTTGTGTGTGAGAGAGACAGGTGGGAGGGGAATGACTGCTTTTGCTCTGTCTTCAGAATTCTCTACTAGAAAAATTCTCAGTTAAACATATGCTCCAGTTGGAGTTAGAATTTAGAAAACTGGATAATGTTAAGGTCATTAATAAGAGTTGTAGCTTCTGAGCTAGGGTAATGATGAGGGTAATCAAATCTCATGTTTCAGGGCATATGAGCACTTTCATTGGATTGGAAAGACATTTTTTATCCTGTGCAGCATCGAGTCACTAGCCGAGTTGAATTTTTTTTTAAAAAAAACCTCCTCTGATGTAATAAATATTGTTTGCTTTTAAAAGGAGAAACAAAGGGATTCCCTGTTAATTTAAGGAATTCATGTATAGATCATTAATTGATAGCCACAGAATGTCCTTACCTGTTTCACAGAGTAGAGGCTAAAAGCGGCAGCTGATTCATTAATATGATGAAACCTGCACCCTGACTCGGACTTGTGGTATGGTAAGAAACCCTGAGCAAGAACATTCAGTAGAATAATGCATCCCACCAGAATAATGCATCCCACCAGAAAGTTGTGAGCATATCATTCTGAATTTGGCAGCCTATAAAACGAGATACTTATCTATCCATTGGGTTACAAGCTAAGCTTAGAGTCTGGTCCAGAAGCTTCAGGGCCCCATAGTGAGTGTAAGATATCTTAAGCATATATCAAGAGCTGGTGGAGTGCTGCAAAACACAGGAAGAGAACCCATACCTGACCTAGATACAGCATTGCAGAAAAAAATAGATACATTTGATTCACAATCATCCATGGCATCTGGATAGGAAAATTAGCTTGGCCAGGGGTACAAGGAGGCTTGGGGAAATAAGAGACCTTCAGAGGGCTGAAGATAGCTAAGGTGGAAAACCTACTGAACTGAAGATAGATGTGCTAAAAGGGCAAACCCTACAGAATAAATATTCCTCATAGAAAGAATAGAAAACTTTGGGGAGAAGTTTCAAAGAACTGCAAGCGCAGTCCTGCTGAATCACCATGACCATGGTCATACATTTTGGTATGAAAAGGGAAACAAGCTGGGCAATGAAGGCATAAGGGACTGCTAGCAGTCAAGGAAAAGATTATAGAAAATTCCTCACCTGTTGGGAACCATCCCATTTACCTGGACACTGATCAGTTTTTGTCCTCTGTTGCGTTATAATAGCTATACCTAGCCAGTTAGCCTGGTAAGATTGGTGACTATAGTATATGTGTGGGGACTGTGTGCTACTAGAAACTTAAAACTTTGTTTAGTAGTATATCATGTTCCACATTGCTTCTTCAGGTGTGGTTCAAGCTGCATAAGATCCTATAGGGATCCTTATTGGTCCATGGCAGTATTAAGTTCATGTTGGGAAACTTTGCTCCCTCTAAAAAATGTGTTGCTGTTTTCTGCTGTGTTGTTTTTAAAATGAAGCATTGTCACTTACAGGAAATGTGAGGTTATGTTGTTGTGTGTCTACAAGTTGTTTCTAATTTATGGAGATCCTAGAGTGAACCTATCACAGGGCTTCTTGGGCAAGATTTATTCACAGGGGGTTTGCCTTTATCTTTCTCTGAGGCTATGACTTGAGCAAGGTCACCCAGTGGGTTTCTATGGGCAACCAGGGATTTGAACCATGGTGTCCAGAGTCATAGTCCAACAATCCAACCACTGACAAAAACACAATTCCCTTGAGTATTTTCATATTATAGGCATTAGGTAGCCTCAGTCAATCTGATCCAAGTGACAGATGTTGGGAGATAGAAGAAGAGCCTCTCTTAGCCATTCCTCACTCTTGGAGAACAAAGCTCTGAACACCCCATGGCTTGTCCATCACTTTCTAAATAAGGCTGCTCCCTTCAAGTGTGGTGGAAGATACTGTTCCATCCACAAGGTAAAATTAAGAAAATTGAAATTTCTCCTGAGACTCAACTGCCCCACAATTCCCCTCTGCTGGAAGACAGACGTGCATGCACCACACACCAATCCTGCAAATATGAATTGGTTTCTCTTAGATATTATCCAAAATGCTAATCTATTCATAGTACTGAAGAACCACTAGGCAGTTTAATCAGTTTCTACACATGGAATGGAGAAGGGCTGCCATCTTGTCCTTCTGCTCTGGCAGAAAACTGACTTGAGATGTTTAATATACCAAATTTCGTATCTTTTAATTAGTAGTCTAGAGAACTCAATGAGATATGCATATGAATTGGACAGATAACTTAATTTTGGGTGTTGTGTAACAATACTGCTCAGGAACTACCACCAATCCACAATCTTAGTATATGCTATTCAAAAGAGGCATGCACATTGTAGAAAACAGAAAACCCACTAGGTGACCTTGGGCAAGCAGCAGGTCCTTACTGCAGCTTACCTCCTTGTGGTGGCACCTAGTGGCGATCCTGGCAGTGGCTCTGCCAGGAAGAGAGTGTGAACACCGTGCTCCCTTCCTCATGGGACCAACTCCCTGAGGAAGGGAGCACTGTGGACACGCTGCTTCTTTCTGCAGCACAGCCAGGTACTTTCTCGGGCTGCACTGGGACAGGAAGTGCCGCCATCATGCTTCCTGCCATTCCACAGGACAGTTAAGTGTGGGATGGTGTCAGAATTGCATGCCATTGACAGGGAAAACTCATCAATGATTTAACCCACAACCATGATTCTTGGGGACTGGAGAGAAGCGGGACTGTGACCATGTCATGTAGAAGTGTCATTGCAGTCCCATCCTTCTCCTATTCCCGTGGTGAGATGGGAGGGTGCTGTGGAAAGGGCCAAACTCTCTCAACCTCAAAGGAAGGTGACAGCAAACCCCCTCTGAACAAATCTCACCAAGAAAACGCCATGATAGGTTTCCCTTAGGGTTGTCATACACTGGATAGAACTTGAAGGCGCATAATAATAAAGAAAATGTGATGCCTTAAACACATGACAGGATCAGAACAACAAAGCATCTTCTAAATTTCAGCAAGCCTATTATGGTAGTTGTATATGAGTACTTCAAGAAACATTTCTATTGGCAGTAGAGATATTTCACTGCCATTTACTACAGAGTCCTTCTAAAGATTCAGGTGCCAAGGAAAAGGCACTTAAGTGTAACATGGTCCACTGTAGTGAGATCAATTCATCAAACATTTTCTCAACCTTTTAAAAGAAGCTATGAAGGTAAGCACCACAAAAATTCATTCTGGAAAATGTTCTTTTGCTCTGGTTCCTGCTGTGCTTGCTAAAGTTGCACACCAGTTTTAATTAGCATTTAGCTAACTGCTCATTTTGATGTGGAAACTCTATGCATAGGATTGAATGAACCTAAGAAGAAATATGTAGAATGAGCAAAAGAGCAATTGTAAACAAATTACTGCAAGGAGTGCAGCAGTAATTATCCTGTAGACAAAAATTGCTGTATACATTTCTTTTACAAGCCAATCTTACGCAGAAATATTTCAGCATAATTTCCAAGTTTTTACAAAACTATTAAAACTAAGGTGCTTTGTTGGTATCTGTCTTCAAATCATTTCCAACTTGTGGTGAACCTAAGACAAAAATCACAGGGTTTTCTTGGCAATATTTGTTTGGATGGAATTTGCCCTTACCTTCCTTTGAGGGTGAGAGAATGTGACTTTCCCAAGGTCACCCACAGGGTTTTCATGGCTGAGCAGAGATTTGAACTCAAAATGCAATACTCAAGCCACTACATCATGCTGGCTCTCAAAGATATTTTTTTGTTGCATTGTATACTCAGCTTTGTTGTTGTGTTTTCAAGTTGTTTCTGATTCATGGTTGACCCTAAAGGCAAACCTATCACAGGGTTTTCTTGGCAAGATATGCTCAGACGGTGTTTGCCTTTGCCTTCCTCTGAGGCTGAGAGGGTGTATCTTGCCCAAGGACTCTCAGTGATTTTCCATGGCTGAGTGGGAATTTGAACCCTATTCTCCAACTCTCAAACCACTGCACCATAATGGTTCTCTTCAACGTACTAGAACATCTTCATAATTGAATGAAGACCACATTTACACTACCAGTTACACTTTGTCAGCTGTCTTTCCAGAAAGCTGTGTGTTTGTGAGGGGTGAGTGTGTTAGGAATCTATAGCAATAATAATATATATATATATATATATATATATATATATATATACACACATACACACACACACACACACATACATATATATATATATATATATATACACATACAAAGAAATCAAAACTTACAAATTTTGTTTCAGATCTGATTTGACATTTTGCTTCAGACTGGGTTTGAGCCTGCCCTGTTCAATGTGGGTCTCAGCTGAAGGAAATGTGTTGGTTCATACTGACTGTCTGTCTGTTCAATAGCACTAAAAATCTTAAAACAGCAAGCTTCTTTTTTCTTTTCTTCAGAAAATTTGCAAACACATTAGTCCCATAGGAAAGAGTTAACCCCTCCTCAATGACCCAACTCTTTCTTCTCTAAGCATGTTTTTTCCTTTTATGACCTCTCCTTCTATGACCAGGCTCAAACAGGAAGAGTCAAAGCAGTGGTAGGAGCAGTCTAGATTAGAGATTTATGGATCTTGGGTTCTCCGGATATTTTGGATTACAACTCACCCCACTCCAAACTATTGGCTATGCTATAAGGTGGGAGCCATGATCCAAAATATGGAGTGACATGGATTAGGGAAATTCAGTCTAGAAGATCAAGTGACAGAACCTACAAACAAAACAAAAATGAAGGAGGGGTAGAGAAAGTGCAGTCGTCAAAACTGGTTCTGCAGCTCCCAAAGGTCCTTGCATTCTTCCTACCCTACAATTTTTGGAGAAGTCAGTTCTTTATTTTGCCATCCAAAATACCTAAGAGGTCTCCCCTCACCTCTGTGGGGTGCTGTCACAATTCACTACCTGGAGGACTCAGATGATGGTATGGAAAAAGTGACAGGTTGTCAAGAAGCTGCAGCTCTCTTGGAGTCCAAGGAGATGGCAGCTTGCACAGTAGGAGATCCTGCTCCACAGCAAGACTTGGCAAAGGCTGTATACACTGAAGATGATGTGTCCCTATCATTCATTGAGAGACAAAGAGAGAAACACCATGCCCCGTGCTAGCTAAATTAAAAAAAAGTGGACCCACTTAAGCACTAATGAGGCAGCAGTGGCCTTGAAGGAGCTGCTGATAAATATCCTGGCAGTTGTCTCTCAGTCTGTCTTATCTTGTCGACTGGCAGTACTCTCTTGTGTTCCTATTTTCTCTTGAACTTGGATTGGCTACATTTGGAACTTTCTGTCTACTCCTTGCTGGCTCACATACCTGGACTTCTGACCTGCTGATATGACCTCTGAACCACCTGTGTACCTCTCTCTTTATCTTGCTCAGATAACCCAAGACTGACCCAGATTGGACTGACTACTCGTTCACTTCTCAAGCTAACAACCTTCCATCGCAGGCACTTGCTTACTTGTGTGCACAACAGATACTACTATCCTTTTCCCTCTGTTTTGAGTACTTACTCATCTTTTATGATTTAGATGATATTTTTGCCCAAATCACTTTCTACTCAGAAAATAATCTGTATTCAGGGAGAGCAATTTCAAAAAAATGAAACAAAACAAAACAAAGAAATCACAAAGTACAGCAAAATGGCAGTGTGTGTGTGGGATTATGACCCCTGTGGTTTCTTCCACCTCTATGATTCTATGATTCTATGGTTGGGTGAGAATCCTCAAGTTTCTAACAATCTAATAATTTCCATGTTGTTTTATAGCATATTCAGATGCCTTCAATCTGCATTAGGGCTTTGTGATGACTACTCAAGTTGCTAAGTGAGGGGGCTACATGGTGTCAAGTGAAACTTTGTTAGTTGCAAATATGTGTTATAATGATGGTGTGAAAATCACTTTCTTTTGCAAATTTATCCTATCTTCATCAGCAGCACAAGCTCATCTGCTTTACTGTCCTACAGTCTACATAAACACATAAAATCCCTTATGGGGGGGAAAGGAGTGATTGGGAAAGGTGGGGAATAGTAAAAATTACAGTGGAATGGTTTTAATCATGCAACATCTTCAGTCTTTCTGACAGGTGGTAAACTGATGATCAATGTGATAAATGAAGCCACATGCTTGTCATGAGCATCATCCTCTTCTAAAGCAGGGTCATTGGATTTTACAGTCTCATAAGCTAGCTGAAATTTGCCTGGCACATCCAAACTATGGCTAAAAGCACCACCAGTTCTGCAGCTCACCATCTGCTTACCCATCTTGACCTTACGGTTTTGCTTTGTTTTTTAAAATCCAAGTCTGTAATATTTTACTTCATGGATTTCCTCTTCCTTCCTTCCTTCCTTCCTTCCTTCCTTCCTTCCTTCCTTCCTTCCTTCCTTCCTTCCTTCCTTCCATCTTTTTTTCTTTCTTTTTGAAAATATGGCAGATTCAGAAGGTTACTCCATCTTATTTAGGTAATAAAAAATGAATCATTATATTAGATAACATTTTCCAGTGATAGTTAGCCCCATATGGAAGAGGCTGTGAATACCTTTCCTGGCATTAATGGGATTTGAAGGGTCATCTTCCATCTCTTCATCTGGTACAGACATTTCATTTTACAGCCACTGCTTGCCCTGCATGAGTTCACCTATCAGTCTGTCCAGGAAATGACAGTGAACAGCTGTGCCTTATTCCAAGAAAGCATTTGCAGTATTGGATTTTTTTTTCTTATTGCTGTCTTCATTCTTCTCTCTGTTTTATTCCTTTGGCTTAGTTTCCAGCTATTTAGGCTGCCTGTACCAAACTGCCATTGGTAGTTAAAATGGTTAAAAAATTATCTTGTGCATAAAGAGGAAGACTTGTAAGAGTAATTAATATTGTTCCTGTAATTAGACATGCTAATGGTCTGCTACACAGCTGTGTCCATTAGCTTTTCTTTATTGGAGAGGGGAGTTACTCACTCCTGCACTTCAGTGCCACAACTGCAGAAAGCGCAAAAGAAGTATTGAAGACACTTCCTTGATATGGATCATCAAAGAACATTAGATGACAGCGAGGCTTCACCAGACACAATAATATGTCTGCCTTTGAACCAACTCCTCAGCCAGAGTGAGCAAACTCAGTCCTTAACAGAGACTGAGCATTCAAAATGGTGATCCTATGTTGTTGTTGTTGTTGCTGCTGTTGTTGTTGTTTGCCTTCAAGTTGTTCTGACTTACGGTAACACTAAGGTATTTTCTGGGGCTGAGAATGTGGGATGCACCCACAGTTACACAGTGGATTTCCATGGTCAAGCAGGGAATTGACTCTGGTCACTAGAGTCACAGTCCAATGCTCAACTGAGCTGAATGATCTTGTAAGGTATTTGTGTGCATGTGTGTATGTGATTTAAATACCCACATGGAGTGTTACTTCTCTTCTGAAGGAACCAATTGATCTTTGTTACCACTTCTGCTTTCCCCGCTTCATTCCATCCTTCGCAGCTGCCTCTACATTATTCGGAGAATAGAAGTAAAAAAAAAGAATGCTGTTCAACATCTTGAAAAAAAAAAGCATACACAGAAAAAAAAGGGGCGAATACTGTCATATGCAGTCTAACACTCTAAACTCTGGCCATTTCTGCATGGGGCGAGGGAATTGCCCCATGCCGGTACTTACTGGACCTTTGGGTTCGACGCTTGGGTCCAAGCTGGTCCGGAGCAGTGTGTGGCCGCCACTCTGCACTGCTCTGGGGACGAAAATGGCAGCTTCCGGTTGGTGGAGGCTCTCCACCAACCACTGAAGCTCACCAGCCTAAAGCCCACCCCCCGCAGATCCGAGCCTGTAAATCTGCACCAGAGCATGGGAACGGAGTGGTGTGCTCTGTGTTTTTGAAAGACTTCTTTCAAGCAGTCTTTCAAAAGCACGCTGGACGACCAGTTCAGCTCGTTCGGGAGCGGGCTGAGGTGCGGATCTACAGTAAGCAGGTCCGACCCAGTCTGCTCCCAGGTGCAGACATCCTCTCTGGAGGACACTCTGCACCGTTTCTTTAAGCCCATACAGAAATGGCCTCAGTTAAATCATAGCACAGATATGACTACAAGAATGAAACGTAGAAAAGCGTAATATTATTTTAGAAGTAAAATAATAAAATGAGTGTTGTGTTTTTACTCCTCCATCTGCCCCTGGACAAAATGCAAAAGTGAACAGGAGCTAAAGGAACAATACGAGGCAGAGACTCTCTCTCTCTCTCTCTGTGACACACCCATACCCACACCTTCTCAGAAGCTATTATTCAGTCCACCGTATCTAAGAAGTTTGATTGGAGCCCATGGAAATTGGATGATTTTTTTCCCCCTTCTCTTTTTCTTTTAAGACCTAAACTCTTAATGAAGAGAAACATGCTGTTTGCATTTAGGGAAAATATCCTGTTAGAATAATAGTGATAGAATAATGGGCATCTTGTCCATTATTTTGAACTTCACAAATAAACAGACTTTCATGGAAATATTTAAAAAAATGTCTCATTTCACTGATGGACAGAGATGATATTGAAGAGAAGGATCTCTAAATGATAAGTAGACATCTTCTATCATCCCACTGTTGATTATACTAGAATTGATCTTGAAATTCACTTACCACATTACAGCCTCAGCACATATTCATTTTTGGATGTCCTTAGTATGTAATACTTTTCACTGTGAAGGAAGGATGGAAAATTCGTTCATCTCTATTATACTTTAACATATGTTCATACATAAGCCTGTTCTGTTACATTTCTGCATTAATTTATAACGTATTGATTTTAAAATCTCCATTAAAATTGGTGTGGTATAGTTGTGTTTATTGTAACTATATCTAGTTAAGGTCACTATGCCTGGCTTGTGTGCTATTACTTGCTGCCAAGTAAATTTCAGCTTATTTTTTTTTAGCATAATTTTGGTTAACAGTTTACAAAACAAATATTACAAGCACTACAAAAACATAAATGAATATATATATATATACAGAGAGAGAGAGAGAGAGAGAAGTTGTCTAAGCACAGATAAAAACATCTGGATTAATAAATAACAGAAAGAAAAAAAAGAGGAAAAGGAAAAAAAAGAAAGTAAGCAAATAAAAATAATCAACTCTTTTCCTTTGAACAGAACGTAGACTGCACCTTATTCCCTGTTGCTCAAAAAAGAAATCTAACATTTTCTTTTTCTCCTCTCCATCAATTCATATTTTGTAAAAGAGGTAACATGAATTTTCCTTTCTTTTGTTAACACACCTAACATCATATACCATATTCCTTCTTTTACCTTTTATTGTGTTCTGTTATAACATACCTGTAAAATAGAAAGAACTGCATCATAAATAACCTTAATACTGCTAAATAACAGTACAATTATTTTATCTAAAGGCTGCTAACTGACTTATTATTTTACCAAGTTAATAATTCCAAATGTATCCATACTCTAAACACATCTGTACCATTTTATATCCTAGAAAACATAACAATCCCTGTATCATCCTTAGTCTATGATCATATTAAGCTATTTTTTTCCAGATCTTAATCTTCAATTTGTTACCCTGATTTCTGGGGGTCCCAGGAGGGACACCTAAGTGCACTCCAAATATTACTAAGTTGGGGGAATTAGCAAGGAGCACAAGCTAGCAATACGAGAGGCAGGGTAAAGTAGCGAGATATTTAACCCTATCTTTACTGGGTCAGGCCATGACAAGAACTAGGCAAATTGTTCAATTAAAAGATTTAATTAAACTTTCCTTAATTAAGCAAACAACGACACACGCACTCACGCACTCATCCAAGAACTATGGAAGCAGAAAGTGAGGAAAATTGATAGGGATTTTCAGAGGATTTCTGGGGTGATGCTCCACCTGATCCTGCAGTCTGGTAAAAGAGAAAATAGAGATCAAGGCTTGGGTTTGTGGTTTCCCAGCATGTGGAGGCTGAGGGGTGGCTCACTGAACAAAGCGGCAGCAGTTGTCTATTGGGATTAGTAGAAGATCAGCTGGAGAAAAGATATGGGAAGATGCTATGATATATGACCTCCACAGCATGATTACCATATACACAGAAGTGGAAGAATATGGATACTCTGATGAAAGGAGACTGGCCGATAAAACTATTAGACTTAGCTGAAATGGATAAACTGATGATAGTGATAAGAAAAGAAAACAGTGATGATTTTTGGAAAGATTGTGAACCTTTAATAGTCTTATTGCAAGAAAAAGATTACAATGTGCTGACCATAAGTTTTGACAATTAGTTTATTTGGGCAAGTAGCAATTGAACCATTTAAATGGCATTTGGAATTAAAGAAGTTATTTTATAGAGTTATCTGTAATCTATGTTATGAAAGCTAGAAACCAATGTATATTTTTTTTCTCTTAGTACCTTTACTGTCTTTAGTTAGTTTCAATATTTAGTGTTTTCATTCTCTTTATTTTTCCACTTTGTTTCTTTTTTTTCTGGTGTACTTGTTTGTAAATTGTTGTTTCTTTTTGTGTTATGTTTGTATGTACCTTGAAAACCTTTACTAAAATTTACTTTAAAATAACTTTACCGTGCTACAGTCTTGCAAACTGAGGGATGTGGCTTTCTTGATTGAAATTGTCCACTTATAATGTAGTCTTCCTCTTCTCCTACTGTCTCCCATTTTGTTGTTAACTGCCATCAAGTTGGCTTTGATTTATGAGGTCCCTATAAATGAGAGACTTCCAAGTCATCCTATCATTGACAGCCCTACTCAAGTCCCACAGATTCATAGTCATGGCTTTCTTGATTGAGTCCATCCATTTGTAATGTGGTCTTTTCCTGCTTCCTTGTACCTTACCAAGCATTACTGTCTTTTCTAGTGAGTCATGTCTTCTCATAATATGTCCAAAGTACAACCATGTCAATTTAGTCATCTTGGCTTCTAGAAAGATTTCAGACTTGATTTGTTGTAGGTCCAATTCTTTAGTCTTTTTATCAGTTCAGAATATCCATAGAAATCTCCTCCAGTACCTTTTTTCACAGAAGTTGATTTTCTTCCTACCACCCTTTTTCACTGTCAAGCTTTCACATATACAGAAAATGGAAAAACAATAGCATAGATAGTCCTAACTTTAGTATTCAGTGATATATCTTTACACTTCAGGATCTTGTCTAGTTCCTTCATAACTGTCCTTCTAAGCCCTAATCTTCTTCTGATTTTTTAAATACAGCCTCCATTCTGATTACTGATGAAGCCAAGGTATGGAAAATCTTGAACTATTTCAATGTCTTCATACTTTAAAGTTATATAAATCATCTGTGGTCATTATCTTAATGTTTAACTGTAAACCTGTATTTTACCTTGCTTCCTTGATTTTCTTCAGTAATCATTCCATTGTCTGCTAATAGTATGATGTCACTGGCATATCTTAATTTATTGATGTTCTTTCTTCCAGTTTTTATGCCTCTGCCCTCCAAGTTGAATCCTGCTTTACATATGATATGCTCCACATACAGGTTAAACAGATAGGGTAATAAAATGCAGCCTTGCATGACCCCCTTGACAACTGGAAATGTTTCTGTTTCTCCATATTCTGTTCTCATGGTAGTCTCTTGTCTTGAGTACCTTCCATTTCACTGAGCACTATTAGCTTTTCCAATGAGTCATGCCATCTCATGATATATTCAAAGTACAATATCCTTAGTTTAGTCATCTTGACTTCTTGTTGACAGTTCATGCTCAATGTCTTTAGGACCTATTCATTTGTCACTGGCTTTGCAGATAAACCCCATAGTTTGCTAAAATATATATCAAAAGTAGGTGTTCAGAACTTCAAAGAAAATGCATTTGACCAATTTTAAATGGATTTCCTCTTAAATCAATATTTTAAAGACATTAGTCAATATTATGCCTTATACATGTAGTTCCCAATGTGTAACTACATATTGCCTCCTGACCTGATCCCTCAGCTCTCTGTTCTGCTGGTGATCAGGTGTTCCATCCCCCTCCTGTCAGACATCTGCAGAGTGACAAGGAGTTGTGGCAGAGGCCCTGATTTTGACTGTCACACTGCAGCTCATTGGTGGAAGAAGACCAGAAACATCATCCAGCAGTGCCCTGCTCACCAGCAGAACAGACTTCTGTCACTTGGTGTGACAACTGGCTATTAAGGTCAGTTTGGGAGGAGAGAGGCATTGCAATAGTGCCATCATTGTAAACATGAATACCAACACTTCTGGCAATAACAGTTATGAATACATAGCTCTGTAGGATATCTATTCATAACTGCTCAACAAGATTCCAGACACAGTCTAACCCTCCCCCTCCCCCTGACATATGGTAGAGATGATAGATAATTGCATTACATTCTTCATATTAGCCTGAGAGATGTGGACTAATCTCTTGAAATTCCCAAATTTCAAATCCCCCAGCATTCCTTGTATGTAGTTCTGCTATAAGAAAAAGGGTGTTAGTGGAAGGAGACTTCCACAAGCCACACTTCCACAAGCTTTCATTAGACAAGGAGAATCTCTGCAGTTTGTGGGAGGGAGATGGAGGAAAAAGTGATCTGATGAGAAAGAAAACTGTGTTGCCAATACTAAATGAAAATTGGTATTGTTTTTTAATTAGCATTCATTCCCTAGCATTCATATCTTGGTTTGAGGCATTTAATAATGCTAGCACGCCCTATGGTTTGAAGTTTAGTCCTTGGAAATATTTAGAGTAACATCCACACATTGCAAAGTGGGGTTTTCTTACATGCATACATGAATTTCTAGCAATTTGATAGTCTTTTTTTTTTTAAGGCTAAGTGGAGCTTCTACATCCTCTGTGGCACTGAAACATAGAAACATGAACAGCTGGAAGCAAACATAAAATATTTGCTGGTTCCTTACACATCTTCCAAATTGTGCTTCAGCTTCCTGGCTTAGAACAAAATTTTGGAAGACATCCACAAATGCAAGGGCCTAAACCTCTGCGTGTCCTGTTCGCTACGAAATTTTGGCTGCAAAGAAGCAGAGACTCTCCAAATTGTATTTAGCTTTCCAACTTAGCAACCTGAACTGAGCAGGAAAATCTTGGCTTTGATTTTCCCAAACTCAAATTAAATTGTTTGGCTAGAGGGGAGATGATAAGAGGTTTATTAAATCATGAGCAATGTGAATACAGTGAAGAAGGAAAATGGTTCACTTTCTCTTATTCAAAAAGCAACTCAGGGAAAGCTACAGGCATACAACGAAGGCATTGGGTGAAAGCAAGCAAGAAGAAAGCACATCACATGGATCATAAAGAGTTCATGCAGGTTGCAAACTGTATATAAATGGAGAGATGGATGTGAGCCATTCAGTGCACCCCCATGTGTACTATGTACTATGGATGGTGATGCTATTGCCACTTGTTTTCAAAGCTGCAACCTGACTACTGTCTTTTATTGCTTATGTTACTTTACATTCATCTATATCTGGATCGGGACCATGATGTGAATTAGGGCTATGCTACATGAAAGAATTTAACCTTTTTGATCACTATATATTTCCTGATAGTGCCCTTAATTATTGAAAAATTTTGCTTATTTTAAGCCTTTTTTTGCTACATCCTTTATGATGCTGCATCAGCATCATATCTTCTTTGTTAGGACTCCTTTCTTCTTCAGAGGCAGATCCTAGCCAATCAAGGATCAGCTATTGAATAGGATATTGCAGTGCCACTACACCATTCGACAATATGTTGACATCACTGAGAACAAGCTAATTTATAGAACGAGAACAGTTCACATGGCTGATTCTAGCCTATCAGGAATAATGTATTTTTGAAGTTGAATATTGAGACTATCTGAATAGATGAGAGGATTCATTCTCTTTTACAGAAAACCTTGGAAAATTGCCAATGGGAAGATGGGCCCAGTCTGGCAAGCACATTTGCAGAAGTTTTTCCTCTTTTCAGTTCAACCCTGATGGAAAATTTTATTCATGGCTATAAGCCATGATAAATGCATCAGCACAGAGTGTATCTTCATATTCAGAGATGGTACTTCTCTGACTTTCATATACTGGGAACCAGCTGTAGTTGGATGATTTTATAATGTCTGCAAGTAGATGCATTCAAATAACTTCCTTGTGAACTTTCTTCTAGTTTAAGGCTGACATCTATAAGGAGAGAAACAACAGAGCAAAGGTGTAACTACAGGCCAGGAGGGCAAAATGAGAACATTACTCCCCAGATAAGAATTCTGCCCCCACGGTTGAATTTTTCCTCAGTCCCAAATATGTAGCATTGCAATGACTTCAAACTTCAGTTAAACATTTAGAAATACAGTCTAGGCTGTATATTTAGAAATACAGTTTAGAAAAGGGCCAGGCAAAGTTGCCAAGGGAATGGGAACACAGAAAATATGAGTTCTAGGGTTAAATGGCTTTCATTGTCTCACTCTTTGCAACACTAGAATTTTGGGAACTGGAGGAAAATTTCACTGGAAGGGCAGAATTGTTATGGGGGAATATCCTCACTTATCCAAATAATCCCCGACTAAGACTATCCTTAATGATCGCTCTCTTTGCACATCATACAAGGCCTGCTTTTTCTCCTCACTGGCTGACATGGTAGCTTCCCGTTCCCTAGTCTACTAAAGCACCTTGCTACTTTATACACAGCTCTGGCCTTCCCTAAAACACCACCTTTGTGTAAAAAGGATATTGCCTTTGAGATGTTATTTAGAACACATTTAATGATTTGTGGTGGTGTGGTTCTGTTTGTTATTACTACTGAGAACCATTCAACTAAGGCAAGATTCATAAAAATAAACTATAAGTCTTTATTAAAACAACTAACAGAATTACGTATCGGTTTTGTACATAGGTCCAAGCTCAAGCAGATCTTCAGAATGTGTTTAAACAGTTTCTTATATTTTTACCACAGCATAAAGGCACAGATCTCTCCTTCCACCACAGAACCCTCTGGCTTCCCTTTTTCTAAGAGTTCTGTTCCCAAATTTGAGTCACTCTCTCTGACCGGATTTAAAAGTGGGTTGATTTCTTTTCTGCCACTCGCTCTCTAGGCTTTTTGTGAGAAAACACCCTTCTCATTCAATCCCTCCTTGGTTGAGCAAGAACTCTCTTTAATTAAGGACTCTCAGCCCTTTCTCCTGAAGTCTGATTCCTCAAAGAAATCATTATGCCTGCAATAAATACATTTTCACGCAGGCCTCCCCTCCTTCACACCAAAGGGACTGGGTTTTCCTCTCGAGTGATCACTCTGGTTGCCTAGCAACCAGTTGTTGGGCAACTTTTCTACTACTCAGGGTACCACTGCCCCTATATGTCATCACATTGCCCTATTTCCATATTTAGCTTAAACTTTTTTTTAAAAAAATATGCATACAAACTTTGCTCAAATGTGTTTTAAATACATATTTTAAAACTCAAATGTGCATTTCAAATATGTTTTTTTCTTTCGAAACACATGTTTTTAACACACACATCTCTAAATGCAATTTCTTTCAGAATATGCATATTTAATTGTTTTGAAGAGCTTACTTGTGCCAAAATTTGCATTAAATATTGGAAACGGGCAATTGACAAAGACTCATCTGCCCATTAGTCTGGGAAGTGTGGATCATTTGAATCTGGATTCATGACGACTGAATTCCATATGCATCTCCATCCACAACACAAGGTCAGTTGGAAGAAATCTGCTGTTACATGTAGTCATTCATGTAGAAATGAAATCAGTGGAATGGGGAATGAAGAAGGAGTTCCTGTTTGGGCGTAAGAAAGAAGAGAAGCAGCTGGGAGTGCTATCGTGCCAACTGGACAGCAGCTTTGTAGTCCCTTTTGGGAAGAAATGCTGCAGCAGCTGGTGGCCTGTGAGGCAGTGAGTCAACTTTGGGGTTCAGTCCAAATTTGAAGGAACTGTCCAGAGTGCTGAGCTATATACCTCAAGTAGTTCAGCCTTAGGAATAACTCCATTAAAATTCAGACTAAAACCTGGATGCATCTCCCCATTGGCATGAGAGCTATCAGCTACCACTGGAGGAGGATTGATTATTTACCACTGGAAATGCACCATACTTGCATGAAAATGCCAAGCACTGGGTCTGTTTAGATTATAAAAATATAAATATTTCTCCATAAACTATTAACTTATTTATAAAGTGATTGAAACCCCTCACTTACACTGTGGGCAAGGGAAGAAGGAAAGGGCAATTCTATTAGTGCTCCCAAGTTTCCCTTAGATCATTTGTAGTGACATTTGGCCCAGAGGGGAACTGGAAAACTTGCTTTACATACTGATCCCTTGATCTGCGGTATGTCTATTGCGCTGTGCTGAAGGATGGCGTGCACTATCTGCCATTCTTTCTCAATTAACATTTCAAATGATGCTTGTTCCCTGAAGACATGGAAATGTCAAGGAAAAAAAAGAGAGAGTGAGCAGGTTGAAAGGAATGGCAATGAAAAAGTGAGGAAGATTAATAATATCTGAGCAGGGCAAATTGGGGAAGGGAAATGGAGGGCCTTGTGAGCCATAAGGGATGATGTGAGGCAGAATTGGGGAGTTCACAGGCCTCCCGATGTTGACCTACTGCATGAAGAATACTGAGAGAAGCAGTCCAACAACATTGGGAAAGCCACACAGTTCCCATCCTTGCTATGAGAAAGTGGTAGTTCCCTGAAAGGAACCATGAAGCCTCCTTCTGGACCACCAAAGTCTGGAGATTATTCTCTGTATTCTCATACCTGAGACCTTTCACTTAGCATGATTTCATTTCTGTGCCATTTTCAGACCCAATTTAAGATACTGAGACGATCTTAATTATTATAAGTTTAAGACACAGAACTTCTAAACTGCAGAACTACTAAAATGTGTATTGTAACAGGTTTTTTTAAAAGAACATGTAGAGGCCTGTCATAATCTCAGGTTATAGACAGTATTTCACATGGCTTGTATCCAGCGGCCTGTTTGTGCTGCACAATCACCGCACTTAATGCTTCAACATTAATTGCCATTAATTGCCATGGCTATAATCTATGGGATCTTGGGATCGGTAGTTTCATCAGAGGAATCTGGGAAGCTCTACAGGTGATGATTCTAGAGACCCCTCTCCTCAACTCCAAATCCCAGGATTCTATATGATGGAGTCATGGCATTTAGTGGAATAATAGTGCTACCATTATGGTGTGGTCTGAATGGGCCCTGGCACTAACCTTTTCTATTATGAAATGCAAGGCTGAGGTATGTAAGTAGTCTCCTATTCAGGCACTAGATAGACCCAAACCTTGTTTCACTGGCTTCATGGGCCTGTTGCTAGATGTCCATGCAAATACAGGGGAAATTGACTTGATTTACAGAGTTTTTGATGGGCTCCATTTGCTTTAAAAGGTCAAGCTTTAAAGTGTTACATGGGTCATTTACAGTAAACAAGGGTCATGGTATAAATGCTATAAGAACTCAAAAAGAATTTACAGGTAGGACATTTTCCAGATTTTGTTTGCAAAAAGGAGGGAGTCTGAAAACACAATACTGGGCTTCCCCCCAACCCTGCCACTACTAAGATGCTGACAAAATGTTCTAGAAAGTTTCCCAGCTTTCTAAAGTAGCTTTTAATTTTTTAAGGACCTGTGGGGTGGTTGAAGGAGAGAGGGAAGTTGTGCCCTTCTTGCTTATTTTTGAAGAAGCTGCTTCTTTGGATGGAATAGCAACACTGCATAATAGTCAGGAACTATACTCTTCTAATTCAAGAATATAAATTCTGAAACATTATGCAAGTCTTCACTGTGAAAAATTTACTTGAAAAATGGTGAGGTCCTAGTCTGTTTGGTAAGTGTAGCCTTGTACATTAAGACAAAAGACTTAAGATTTTTAAAATAGTATTTTAAAAAAATATTATTTCAAATTATGAAAGTTAGATTCATATTCTTAAATGCTGACAGATTTCTGCTTTTCCAGGTACCATGGGTTTTGTACCATTTCCATTTGAGTTTACTCAAGAGACATCTTATTGTGTACACAATGAACAAAACAATGATACCTTTATTGGGCCAACGAAAATGTGCAAAATATATCATGCAAGCTTTTCAAGCTTCACAAGGTCCTTCAGGCAAAAATGTTAAAAATCATATAGAAAGAAAGTGATGATATTAGAACAACAGGCCTACATTTTGTCTCAGACATTACTTTTATTGTAATTTATGAAGGGCAGGAGGGATATCAATGCAGGTAGAGACCAGGTCCCTTCTTGGCCATGTGGGGTCCAGGGAAAAAAGGCAGTAAAAGAAAGGCAATAACATTTCAAATCTATTAGCAGCAGCAGCAGCAGCCAAGTAACTTCTATTGCAATCCAGGCAAACTCTGTCCTGTATGAGGCTGACTGCCCCTTTCTTAGTCAGAGAAAACTGAGTTTCTCAAGAAGTCTCCATACGATTATATCTGGAAAAACTGTGCTGTGCACAGTTCAGCTGACATAGAAAGGGACTGGTAAACACTGAAAGGAATAAAGCATTAAAACTTCTAACACAGTAGCCCTCTCAATACAAATTGGTAGCACAACCACAACTGGAATATAGGGTAAAGTTGTTGTTGTTTGTGTGCCTTCAAGTCATTTCCATGGCAACCCTAAGGCAAACTTATCACAGGGTTTTGGGGCCCTAAGAATATCTTATGCACCTGAGATCATCCAGCAGGTCTCCATGGCTGAGTGGGGAACAAACTCTGGTCTCCAGGGTTGTAGTCTAGTGTTCAAACCACTATACCATGCTGGCTCTCACATTGCTGCATCTAAAAAAAGGGATATAGTAAAGCTGAGGGAAAAGAAAAGCAGAAAAGGGCAACCAAAATTATCAAGGGACTGGAACAATTCTGATATGAGGAAATGTTATAAACTGGGACTGTTTAGCTTAGGGAAATAAAAGTCAAATAAGGGGAGACAAGCATGGTGTGGAAACAAGTAGATAAGGAGAAGCTCTTTTATCCTCTCTCCTATAATACTAGAACTGAAGAGAACCACTCATTGAAGGCAAATGGTGGGAGATTAAAGAGAGATAAAAGGATAAGGATAAATTCATGAAGGATGGAACCATTGATAGTGAGGATGGCTATATATCACCTCCCAATACCAATTACTGGAAAGTACAAGATGGAAAGTACCATTGCTTTTGCATGTTGCCGGTGAGCAAATGAGTGAAGAGCATACTTCACTAGAGAGGACGTTGGTCTGATCCAGTATGGCTTTTATTATGTTTCCATATTCTTATGTAATTAGGATGAGGGGACTAAAAACTGAATGTTGAAAAGAAGGTTTTAGCCTCTTGTAGATAAAATACACTTGAATGCTTTTGATCAGATAATATTCAGTGCATTTACTAGAATACAGTCTTATTCATGTTGCATCCATCTGTATGTATATCTGTGCAGACAAAGGATAGGGAAATGAGAGACACCATTTATGGATGACATGTAGGCTTTTGTTCCTTTGTGAAGTACTCTGCTCAGAGTTCTAGCCAACCAGTCATTCAGTCATGCCTTCTTCCCAGAAATTGTACTCCCTTCATTTTCCAACCCTGTCCTCATCATCAGTCCTTCAGTAATTTGTGCCCATTGAGAATGTAGAGCCCTTGTTGGATTGTTTTCAGGTCCCACCTTAGATTCCGGATGGGTGTATGTGGGTAAGTCTCCTCAAGCCTTGCTGATACCTTCTCATATGTGAATGATGCCACTTCATCTCTGTCAGGATCCAGCTTCCAAGAACAATTTTGTTATTAGTATAGAGAATAGTCTGTCACTTACATCCATATATTTCAAATTATTCATTTTGAGCACTGATATCTATGTTTAGGATGAAGCTTTTAAAGCAATCATAACAAACGTTTTAGAATATTTTAACTTTGTAGCTTCACTTTGACTATACTTAGGAACTGGCCTAGCTCTTTGCTGTGAAACTTGTGCACATGTGTACACGTGTGCACGCATGCATGCACGCATGTACAAAGTTCAAAAGGGGATCTTTGATATTGTTGCTATCAATTTACACTTTTTCATAGATTGGTTGTTTTTTATTCTTTTACGGTGTACCATATCCATTTTCCAACTTTGTCACATGAAACTTTGACGTCATAATTGGCTATAGTTTTCAACTGATGAAATGACAGTAAAAAACTTCTAAGTAAAAGGTCAGCTCCTCTAGAAATTTAGCACCCTTTATCACTGTTGATCTCTAGCAGCAATTGAGCATTTGATATATATACCACCAATCAAAATCTTCCTGTAATTAGTGTCAAACTACCACTTTTTAAAAAACATGCCTGCAACTGTGCCTCAACTTTTTATCTCATCTCTTTTCCTGCCAATTAACAATCTCTCTTTCAACAGTCTTTTTAGAACACACAGCATGTGGTGTTTTTACTTTGCTATACCTTATTGGAAAGCCAACATTTAAATAACTATTAACAGCCATAGAAAGAAAACATATCATAACAGATACAGTGATGCACCTAGGGATGAATGAATTATAAATATTGAGCTGTCAGAACACCCCCTCAGAACTGCTTTTTAAAATCTGCTTATGCAATATAAACCTATGGCAATACATCTGCAATAATACTGTGCTCTTAAATAATACATTTGCTTTGGAATGTGCTCTGTTAGATATTTGGGGAAGAAGAATTTGTTTTCTTTGTGTTTTTCCCTGTGTGGCTTCACAGATATTCAAACAGGTGAACAGCTAGACCCAAGTAGAGACAGCATGTCTTGAGGCTTTGTTTTATTTATTTATATAACTTGTTCATTTTCTTTCCATGAGTTTAGGAACGTGGGGAACTGCCATGTATCATTACAACATGATAGTCCACACTGCCTGTGGTTTCAAATAACAGTCCTTTCTAGACCTACCTGGATGCTGAAGACTCCACCCAGGAGCTTTGGTGCAGAAAGTGGTTACTCTACTGTTCTGTCTTACCCAGAGAGCACTTGGAATAATCAAGCTAGTTTCAGACCTCTGTTGGGGAGTCTCTGAGACAAAACAGAGCAATGTGTATTTATTTTACACAGCTTAATTTCTTTACTAGTTTAAGCAAAGTGAGGTCCAGCACTCACTGGGCAAGCAGAGAACTGAGTCCAAGCTGCCATATTGTGTCAAGGTAAATTAGGCCATGTGCCACCCGTGTAGGGAGGTCACAGGGCCACTTGTCACAGCCTTGAGGAGTCTAGCTTACAGGCTCTTTCAGGAGGTCCTTTCTGTGTTCTGAAGAAGTCCCCATTGCAATTTTCTTAAATGTGCATGGGACAGAGTTTGGAAAAGTTACTTATTTGGACTATAGTTCTCCAAATGTGCATTATTTAAAAGAAAACAGATATGTAAGAAGGGGTTTGCATGTATGCATACTAAGGCATACAATGTACTATGTGTTAATGTGCATACTGATACTGTATTGAGATAAGATGTCATCAGGAAGTTGTGTGCTGTCACTTCAAGGAAACACTTATATCCTTAACTAAATTCATATAACAATTATTATTCACCCCAGTTAGTCCTTGTAAGGTTAAAGTAACACAGAGCACAGAACATGAAGTTACCCTTCAGATCTTGAACTCACATGTGGAAGATACTAGGCTGACCATATGCTGACAACTGCCACTCTTGAAAATGATGGTGTTTTTCAGACTGGGAGGCAGTTAAAGTGGGATCATAGTGGTATAACTGTATAATCTGGTCAGTTATTTAAAGATGGATATGGTATGGTCAAGGACTGGTAGTTGATAGTCCAAAGCAGAAAGGTACCTAATGCTGCCACTGTGGGATGACATTCACTCCCAATCCCTAACTATCATTTGGACTGTTTTCTGCCTGTTCTTGTGCTTGGCTTCTTCAGCTGCTATTTCTGTTATATATCAGATCACACTATTTCAACTAATCCTTAACAGTCAGGAACTGCCTCTTTTATATAGTTTTAACTAGTTATCTATAATTTAGCTTGCTTATCATCCCTATTATTCTGTTGTTGTATGCTGTTTTGACTCATCTGCCCTACAGCCAAGAAAATTAGGCTAATGCCTTCACAGATGTGCAACATGATCAGGAATGATCGTATGCAATATCATCAGTTCAGCTTGCTTGTAACTTACTCTGCATAAGGTACATAAGCAATACTTGATTTTCTTCTATCCTCAACAAGGACTTTTTTGGCCCATGCAAAATAGCAACAACAACAACACAAAAAAGGTGTTTTGTTTTTGTTTTCAGGAGACATCCTCCCCTCTCCAAAACCGCATTTTCATAGACATGAAATGTGAAAAGACATTAAAAATGTACAAAAAATAATAATAATCTAGTAATCTCATGGAGAGCAAATCTAGTGGGGAGCAAATCCAGATAGGAAGAAGCAAATCCAGATGTGAAGGAATGGAATGGCTTGTATCAAAAGATGGTCCACCTTGTCCTGGTCTTTTTTCTCCAAATGAAGCAGCTAAGACTTAATGTATCACCAGAGGAATTCTCCTGTGAGTGGACCCATGTCTGTTTGATGTTGGTTTTCCTTATGAAATGTCACAAGTAGTGTATAACTGTTGACTTGGATCCTACTTAAGGCTGGGTTGGTGGGATAATCCCATCATCATAATTCTGCTTATGGGATGGTCCCACTGATGGAAGATGGGAGACAACTTTAATAGGTGCCCCCCCCATCTGCAACACCCATAAAAATTGTTCTAGAGAATGGGAAGTAATACAGACAGCTACAGAAGAAAGTTAGAATAATTGAAGATAATCCATAGGAAGCCTTTATTAAACTAGATTACCTTCCAAGGGAAAAGAAATACTTTTATGGGAGATCAGGCTGGTCCCTATCCTGGCCTCCTTCTGCCAGCAGGTGAAGATGATAATTTGAACAAGCATTGGATGATTAATTGGATATATAGAAAGCTCTTCACTAGAGTGTATGTGCTGCAGTTGCATAGGGACAAGGGAGTGGGGGAGACGTTTCCCCCTGGGCAGCAATGTTTTTGGGGCATCCTGGCCTGTAGCCATGCCTCCATGTGCCCTGGCCACATCCCCACATGCCCTAGCCATGCCCCCACACACCACAGCCACACCCCATGCACAGTGACCACGCCTCTCATGCCATAGCCCCACCCTGCTCCCACCCCCTCTCCACACATTCCAAGCTCTGCCACTGGTGTGCTGCATTTTTATTATTCTTGGAATGCTTTTAAATAATTGAACATTGTTTTAAATTATTGAAGTTTTAGTATGGTAGTTTTTTTTTAAAAAAAACCCTCTATTGTTAGGTTTTAATTTTTGTACCTTCTTTTAATTCATGTTATAAGCTGCTTTGAATCTCAATCAGAAGAAAGCTGGGATACAAATTAAATAAATACACAAAGAAATAAATACATCTCTTTGTGTAAAAGACCTTGTAATTTGATTCAATGATTTCTATTAAGCGAACACTAGCTTTAGTTTCTTTATGATTTGACACAGGGCTTCTGTGGCTTTCCTGCTGAAAGAGACAAGTCCAATCTATCCCTTAGCTTGGGAAGCAAAACAGTAGGCAAAGCCAAGTTCGAGATCTAGCCCAACCTCAAATCAAATCAGGAAATATAGAACATACTGTATTAAGAGAAATGCGCCAATGACAAAATAGCTTCCAAAATACTAATTAAATTTCAAGGAAAAATAGAGATCTTGTTTGTTCTATTAAATACTAAGCCTAAATTCAGTTCCTCAAAGAAATAAAGGAAGCTTTCTCCTATTGGTTTCTAATGAGCATGGTAGATTTCAGTTCAGTGGTTTTTATGTACTGGAGGGGGGAAAATACCCAGTTGTTTTGCCATGGAAGATGAGCTCTCTGCTACCTTCAGATATAATCTGGGAGGAAAAGCTGTCAGAAAGTTTTTCTCTCATCAAATTTGGTATTGAGAGAGATGAAGGTTACCCATCTGTGGCTAGCATTACTATAGGTCCCTTCCTTTATGAAATGTAGTGGAGTCTATGCTAGCTCCCCCACCTCAGTTGTTTAATCAAATTTCAATTCACATGTAAAACCTTAGATGGTGACTAGATTGTGAATAACCAACATAAGCTTTCCAGGTAGACTGGTAGATTTGTCCAACTCATAGCAAATAAATAAGCATAAACATCTAATCTTTATCCAATCATTATGGGTGCTGATTCAACACATGAAAAAAGGGAATTGGCTAGCCCAGTTTATCTCTAGTTCTGTTGCTTTCCTCACAGGTAGAAGGACAAGTCTGAATAGGAGAGCTTTCCCTACTGTGTGTGCTCTCCAGATAGTCTAGAACAACAAAATCAGGCTCCAAAATCTGATGGAGATTTTCTTTGCATATGGGAAGCTCTCCAATTGAGACATGTTATCTTTCCTATGTTGAGAATGGAGAGGCAGGACTGGTGCTTCCTCCTTTTCTAGCATTGGTTCAAAATAATTAAATAACAAGTGAGTAGGACTCTTGAATAAGAGTGCCTTTGGGGTCTTGAGGGTCAAATTTGTCATGCCCTATCCAGAGGAGCCTTCCGATGAGGGCTGGGACAAGGAGAACCAATGTTACCCTGTATGTTGGGGGACCCGGGAAGGGTGCCCAAATAACCAAATAAAAACACAAGTTGGGGGAATTTAGCTTGAGCACTCTCTCGGCTAAACGAGAGGCTGGGTAACTTTAGCAAGGATCTTTAACCCAATGTATACAGCATCAGGTTAGAGAGCGGCTAGACAAGGTTTTCAAAGTAACAAACAATATTTTATTAAAGACAAGAAACACGAAAGACAAGACATAAACTAACTAACTGAGAAATAGAAACGGAGAGCTTTTTGGGAAGGGCAATACAACACCTGGTCTCGTAGTCCTGGAGAGAAAGACGGGGTTCCGGGAGAGAAAGTTCAACAGGATTCTCTGAGGGGAGTTCCTTCAGACTACCGGCAGCAAGGCGGGATGGAAGTCCAAAGTAGTCCGAAGACGTCCCAAAAGTGGGGGCCTTTTATAGGGTCGAATTTACCTACAGGCTATGTTATGCTCGGTGAGAACAAAGGAAATTTGGAGTTGTACAAAGGAGTTGGAAAAGGTCAGGTTTTGCATGATGGGTTTAGCTCTTAAGACAATAGCGTGGCCAGTTCGTTAATAGCCCGACATAAAAGAATGGTTTGGCTCTTGGCTGCATGGCTTTGTGTAGATCCAAGCCGAGCCGAGCCGAGCCGGTTTGCAGGGAGGTTTTTCCCTAAAGCAACGGAGAGGCTTAAATTGCCTGCCTGAATGGGATTTTGGAATGTATAACCATTAACGGCCCCGCCCGTACGTGCTCATCCAGGGGACCTCTGCAAACACGTGGAGTAGGGTGGCAGAGAAAGGTCAAGCAAAGGCCAAATTATTTGATATCAAAAGAATATCTAGTGCTCTCATTAGACATATCATAACTATGATAACACCAAGAAAACAGGCTTCAGTTAAAGTCAGTGGAGTTGGCAGCCCTACTCTGGTACCACTGGGGGTAGAAGCTGGGTCATCCCATGTATCTCCTGAAGACCTACTGCCAGATACTGGGCCATGTTGTCCCTCTGAACACCAGACAGTAAAACACAAGCTTCAGAAGAGCAGGAAAAACTTTGGCCTTAAAAGGAACAGCTTTAAGTAATTAGGTCAACTGTAATGGATAATCATGGCCAAAATAGTTCCTTTGCTGCAAACTATCAATTTAAAATTTCCATCTACATTGTTTGGTTTTCCTTGCTCAATCTTTTCCTGGTCTTTAGCTTGCTCCTTGGATTATTTCTCTTTGGTAACCCCTGACTGGTGTTGGATTTGCATTACTTTCAGATCAGCTCTCATGCTGTGACCTTGGACTGCCCTAGCTAACTTCTGCTCTTGTTGACTCTCTATGTGTGACCCTAGAGACATTTGTCTTTTCACCTGATTGTTTTTATTTAACTATAGGTACACTCACTTGGGTACTTGCTGTCCTTAAACCAGACATAATCCATGGCATGACAGGGGAGGATGGAATAGGTGGAGCACATGTGTGTACACATACACACACACACTTTCTCTGAGACACACACAGATACAGGCACATTCTTCATGCCTCAACACACACACACAAATACACACAAGCTCCCAGTCCCCAGATCTCTCTGCTCATGCATATCTCACAGTGTTTGGAAATCAGAAGGTTTCGCTTTTTCCACCCTCACTATTGCATTCTAGGGATCCCTGGGGATTTGGGGAGAAGTTTTATCTCCTCCATTCCATGGAACCTAGAGTGAGATAGCTGTTTCTCCACCTCAATCTCCTAAGCAGAGCTGAGGAGCATTTACAGAGGGCAAAGCCTCTTGCAGCCTCAAGTGACCTGCAGGGAATCAACTATTTCTCTGCCCTCCTATTCTGGGTGCTTTGGAGTTGTGTGTGTGGAGGAGTTGAGCCCACGTCTAGCAAGCTAATGGACATTGCTGCTTTCATGCTGCCATGAGCAGCACGGATGTAGCAATGTTGGCTGCCTCTCGGTCTCTGAAGAGAAGTTACTCCTACTCCTACCAACCCTGAACCACACTGTGCCTTTCTTGCTGCCATTTGCAGCATAGAAGCAGTGACACTGGCAGGCAGAGGAAGGATGAATTCAGTGGCAGCAAAGGGAGCAGCATTCTGCACTAATGATATCTGAGACCACATGTATTCTTTGGGCAATGTATTCTGTAGCCCCTATTTAGACCAAAGGGTGAACAGGGAAACAAATCTTCATGCCATTGAAGAAAAACAGGTATTCCTACACTTGTCTAACAGTAAGGAATATCAATCAGTAGCCCAAGCATCAGAAAAATCAAAAGGAAGTAATAATCAAAGGATTAAACCTTCCTAATCAGGGTCTCACATAGTGCATTCTCTATACTTGTTTCTATTTCCATAAGTCAGAGGATGATTGTTTGCTGGTGATCTAACTTAATGCTAAGACAGAAAGTCAACTCTTAAGCTAATAAAGACAAATATTAATTTTATTCTACACATGATTCTTTGGTTCCATCCTGTGGATGTGTAAACGTTTCATTGAAGTTCATTTTTTAAAATAAGGATTTACACACACACACATTCATACACACCAAAATCAAATTTTTCTTCATATTGCAGATGAAAGAACTACACACACACACACACACACACACACAAATCCACTGTGAACAAAACCAGAATTAGTGTTGAATTAGGGCTGGCACCTCATTCTCCTGAAATTTAATGCAATATAGGTGCCTCCATGCTGAGAACAGTTGTACCTATTGAATTTGTCTGGCGCAGATGGGTAAGAATTTTGTTTCAGTTTGCTTTTAAAGAATTTATTAAACTTTCTCAATGTCTTCATATTTTGCACAGAAAGAACCTGCAGTTTAGAAAATTTAAATAAAAGAGAAAGTGAGACTGACAGATTCTCCTGTCCCTACATCTAATTCTATGCTTTGTATGGATAACATAGCATAATAATCTATCAACAGCTTTAATCTATGTTAGCTAAATCTGGATAGGGAGAAGGGAAATCCAGTGCCCATCCCAACAAGAGTAGACCTGTTGAAATTAGTGGTGACTAAAAAGTCCCGTTCATTTCAATAGGGCTGTTCTAATTGTGATTAGACTTAGCCTGGAATCTGTAGGTTTACCTTAAATTTCAGAGTAAATCTCAAGGGCTACCTACTTTCAAAGTTTTCCATAGCCATTATTGAACTAGAGTTGAGTTCTGGTTCAATCCAGTAAAGCAAGTGTCATAACCGTATGTCCCTATAGTCTTGAATACTTCAGAAATATGGAGTCTAGCTGGTACATATGGCATGCAACTATATGTCACATATAATTTCAGTGTTACTTCTTAATGTACAGCCAACTTGCTGAAGCTGAGAAATCTGAGCCTGATCAGTGGAAGACCAAACTGAAATCATGGCTTAGCTTGAGCTCCATGAAATAAAGCTTGTATAAATAGAATAAAGAGCACAATGTTCAGATATGATCTATTATTTTAGATGATATGTACATTGAATATATTGGTTCAGGAACATATACTCTGTCACTGTACATACAGCACAAGTTCAGTCAAAAATACATGCATACATCAGATCCCCCCCCCATGAGGTCCACGCTTCCCTACGGTGTTCCGAAATGAGCTCTGGTGGACAAACACAATGTAGCTTTCTCTTCAGTTCATTTCTTCTTAATTTAAAAATCATTATTGTGAATTCTTTTCTTTTCCTTTGATCAAAATGTTTTATTAAAGTATTGTTTCAATCTCTCACTGTGGCTTCTAGCACCTGAGACCTTTCCCTTTAGCTTTGTCTTGCTACTGTACATGTTCACATAAGGTACAATCACTACCCTATGGGAATGGGATCCATAGTTTTCATCACATTATCACATGGGGACTGTGACTAAAGGTGGGGGGGGGAAGTAAGAACCACTGTTATATAATACGTTTAGAGGTCTATGTAATGTACTTCCTAATTTTGTAATGATGCGAGGCATCTCCTAATTCTTTCCAAATAGACCCCTAGATTCCAGCCCTGTGCCTAAGCCCAATGACTCCAATAAACGTGCAACTGTGCACACGGCTGAAATCAAAGCTTCAACAGTCTCCTGACATTAATTGCCTTGGAAGACTCAAAGGGGTATTTTATTTGCCGTGTGTGCCTACCTTGCACGTCGAAAGCTACAGTCGCATAGCAAATTCATCAGCAGTCTAGACTGTAGGTAGATATTTTCAGACATAGCTGTAATGTTACCCCTGAGAATTGGGTTGTTTAAATGAATCCTCCATTTTTCTGAACTCTAGCTCTGCCAAGCTGTCTAGATGTAATTTGGGGTCTGGTGTGTCAATGTTTGCTTTTAAGAAATTGTCATTCTTCCAAGCACAGTTTCCTGGTATGCAGCCCTCCAAAGTCTGGCTCAGAAAATGCCATTGCTCAAATTAATTTACATGAGATGGGATGTGATGCAGCAATTTGCAAGAGGATAAACATTTTGCATCAGATGCCTTTCAATTACATCCTCCCTTAATACTGTTATTGTGGTCCTCTGGGTCAGAGTCTCTCAACTTCTCTATTCTGTGGAACCTGGTCAGGCTTTTAATTGTCTAACCTTTTTGTAAACCATGTCCTCCAGATGCAGAAATTGAATATAATTTCCTTTTATTCAGTATTAATAAACTGTAAGCAACATCACTACTGCTTCTTGGCAACCTGCCTGAATTAAATAGGTCTCATAATGTATCTCCTATCTGTACCACAGAGCCATTTTAAAAGCAATATGCTGAGCATGCTCTGGGTAACAAGAAGACTCCTTTTAATTCCTTTGTTTTTAAGCGCTGCTCATTCCCACTGAGCAGCAGGCAACATTGCTAGTTTTTACTGGGGATTTACTAAATGCAGCACTTGTGCGTCTCAGTCTAAGCTGGGTAACAGTGCTCAAAACCCCAAAACGTGTGAAGGCCCTTTGTAAGATCAAGAGCCATACACACAAAGAGAGGGGCAGGTATTGTTTTGATTCTCATCAAAGTCCCAGAACCACTTGCACCATGCTAGAGTCTGGGGTCCATTCACACTATGTGTAACTGTAGCACTACTATTCCACCTTATCTGCCATGGTTCCCTCTTATGGGACTTGCAGTCTAAGGAGGAGCATTTAGAATTCTCCGCCAAAGCACTGGAGTGGCTGAATAGACTACGGGCCTCACAATCCCATAGGATGTTGCGATGGCAATTAAAGTAGAATAATCGTGCTGTAACTAGGTAGCGGTAATAGGCCCCAGATCAGAGCTTCAGCTGAAACACAGTTAAGAGAAGTGGAGCTGTCCACTTCATTGTGCTGATTATGACCCATCTTATATATGCAGTGGAAGGAGGATCAGAAACAAAGCAATCATGCTAAAATCAAGACATCTGTGATTATTTACACAAGGACTCCATATGGTGAGAATGAGAAGACTGCCAAATTTCAAAAAGACAGGGAAGGAAATGGCAGAGCTATTGTGTCTTGAAGAAATTATCCCCAAAATGTTGTTTTCATCTGTGATTATTTTTTTTTAAACCATACTCAAAATATGCTTCCAGGCCTTCATTTGGCTATTTCAGATGTAATCAGGAAATCCCAAGAGAGTGTAAGGGTGTTGAACTTCTGGGTTTGATGAAAATGTATTGTTTATTAATAAAATTATGAGGTGTTGCTTTCATTTATGCCACAAATGGTGTTTTAGTATTTGGTGTTTATTGTATTGAACTAGTGTGTGTGTGTGTGTGTGTGTATAATATTGTGAGTAGTGGATTGTTGGGGCAGAAACCATCTTTTAATTTTGTCTTTGCATCTGTTTTTTTTTCTTTTTCTTTCTTTCTCTCCTTCCCCCTGCCTTTTTATTTAGTTGATTATTTAATCCATTAGTATAGTTTAGATAATAATATAGATTGGTTTATTATGGTTTATTATGTTCATGCATTCTTTTGCTTGATTATTGTTGTAGTTTTTTTATCTCTTCTTAATAGATGTGCTGTGTTTAGTGTTACATTGTTTTTTTTTTAAAAAAGAGATGTTGCAAGCTTTCATTTTGATTCACAATACAGAATGTGTTTATACCAAAAGAAGCTCCACTGTGCTTCAAGTTATATTCCTTAACTTTTTGTATAACGTGTTTTTCATCCCAATGAAACAGTAAACATGAGGTGGGTTTCTTTTTCAGAGTAATTATGTACATTGGCTATGAAAATTTATACAAAATAATTCACCAAAGGTCAACACAAACAGTTTTAGAGGTCTAGGATTCTCAGTGGCTGTTTTATATCAACAAAGAAAAAGGAAGTTTTTTTTTTAAATCAGAAATACCTAAGTCTAGACTTACAAAATAGATTTCCGAGTCTTAAGTAAGTGAAAATAGATTAAATGTTTGGTGGCAGCCATCTTAATTTTTTTCAGATAGCAAATATCCCTCAAATGTGAAGACTATCACCCTGTAATGTGTTTATTAGCATATCTTTTTATGTACTAAAACAGCTGGTTAACCTTAGTAATCATAAAATTGTCACACAGTTCTTTTACTTGGTGTCTACTTGTGGAACAGTTCTGAGCTGGTAGAATGGCAGACAGTATTTGAGATTGTTTTGGATACTTGTTTCTAATAATACCCTGAAAAACTAATATAAAATGAAATCACAAATACTGTACAGTCAGCAACAAATATATATATATATATATATATATATATATATATGGTAGGACAGATAATGGGTTAAGACCTTTCTCCTCAGTCTCTTAATTTTACATGCTTGATATACGGTATTTCCCAATTTAAGTCTGAAACAGTAAAATTCCATAATGCCACTCAGAATTCTGTAATGTCATTCTGTTGCATGTATAAACCAGGTTTATGGTTTCAGGATAGCAACAGGATATTTAGGGTGTCATAGAGAGACAGAAAACTCTTACTTACTTTACTATCATTCCAAGCCATTTGACTGCCCCAGCAGTCTACCACCCCACACATTTTGAAACGTTTCATCCTTGGGCCAGATTTTGCCCATGGGTTGTCTAGATTGTGGAACAAAAAACAGTATTATGAATACTCTGAAGACAAGATCTTTCTTTTGACTTTGGCTGATCCTGGGAATAATTTAGTAAGCACCCCATGACAAGACAAATATACCTGATATAGCTACAGAGCTTTTAATTGCCTCACCAAGTGAGCATATGTTGGGAACAGCAAGAAATAAATGGAAGGAAATGGAATTTCTTAATGCTTCGTTGTCCTAATTATTTTGGAAGATGTGCAAGAGAAAATGATGAAGTAGAATGAGCGAGAGTTTGAAGAACCAGAATCAACAATCTCTAGCATTGGTTATTTGTAACTAATTAAAGGAAAGTTAGTTTTCATTTCATGATTGGGCAAGGCACTCTAAGGCCTACTATTCAATGTGGAGGAAGCTGAACATGTTGTCCATGCCTCCCAGCACTTGCTCCTGATGCATTTGGGTACTTTTATTTTGTTTTTTTAAAACAAAGTGAGAATGGTGTTTGAGTGGATTCTCTTCTCAGGCCAGCAAAATGCTACTGTCTGAAGACAGGTTAAATCATTCAGCTGGCAAAGTCAAAAGATACATCATGGAAGAAGAATGCAGAAAAGCCAAAGAATATTGTGCTTCCTTTTTAAAACTGCAAATATATTTTCAAAATGTAATAAAACAAATGATGATGACCTTGAGAATAGGTTTTGTAGAAATTCAGGCACTGTAAGAAACTTCAGTTCAGACACCATGAAAAACTGCAAACTGAAAGGCAGGCACTTTTTTTTTTACCCCCCTTCCCCCCTTCTTCTATGAAATGTTTCTGATTTTTTTTCAAAATCAAATTTAATGTAAATAGTAACTTAAACATGTTGATGAAATTGTTTGGACAAGAAGAAAGTATCAGTCCCATATTCAATGTATAAGCCCATCTTGGGAGAGAAATATTTTAATAGATCGCTCTAAAGATGAATTGTGGAGTTGATAGAAACTCATGTCATGCTCTCCAAAGTCAAATGTGTGTGGTTATCTATCATTAGAAAGGAAGTAGTCAAAACTAAACTAGTGCTTGTTGTATGTTTACGAAGCCTTTGCATGAATGGAGATCTCCTTTTGCTGTTGCATTTTCTCCTACTTTTGTGTCTGAAACCCTCCTCAGACTGTTTGGAAATCTGCTTCAAATGATCCCCCAAATCTCCTGAGTAGATTTTGAAGGTATTCAGGGAGCTATAAGAAGAGCAGAAAATATCCTCCAGTTCTGTTAATAGAAGCAGTTCTGCAATAGGAAAACCTCACTGGATTTCAGTTTCTAAATGAAAGAGACAATGTCTCAATAAGGATTTTGGGACTTTTGGTGTTATCCAAAAATATTCAGGCTGCAGGGGATTAGGCAGAAGCTCTTTCTGCCAAGTGAACCGGTTGTTTTGCTGGCTGAACTTCCCTTATGCCAGCATAACCATCTTTTGCGAACTGGTCTGAGAGATCAGCTGGCAGAAGGATACATTAGCACAATTGCTTCACTGGCTGAGATCAGCAGGCAGAAGAATCAAGAGGCAGTGGTGAAGAAGGGGTGAAGTGATGAAGGGATTAAGTTATGACAAATCCAAACCTTCTCCAGTCTAGGGGCACAGCTGCTATTTAGACACAAAGTAAGGCCAGAGCTAGAGAGCCAGCATGGTGTAATGGTTTGAACATTGGACTATGACCCTAAAGAACAGGGTTTTATTAGCTGCTCGACCATGGAAATCACTGAGTGACCTTGGGCACGTCACACACACTCAGCCCCAGAGAACTCCATGATAGGTTCACCTTAGGATGAGAAACAACTTGAAGGGACACAACAACAAAAAAGTCAGAGCTGGGGGTTGGGTAGTTACTAAGTGATTCCCAATACAGTGCAGTTTGGGTTCAGCACAGTTTCAGTTGGCCTAATGTCAACTCAGCTAGTCTTTAGCCATCTTTGTGATTGCAAGGTTTGACAGCGTCTGCATCATGGGTGTGAGTTTTGGCAATGGATGGATAGATAGGTAGGTAGGTAGGTAGATAGATAGGGAATGAGTTAGTGTATCTAAGCCCTTACCACTTTATAGTACCCTGGAAGACAGGGAAAGGCAAGTTAAAAATGCTCATGACATAGCATTCTGTGGTTTGTTTCTCAATGGGAAAAAGGAAAAAGGCTATCATTGACCTTTCCCTCTTCTCCTGCTCCACTATATAGCAATGTAATGCTTAGTTTAGGGCTGCCACACAGCTCCAAACCTGAGCCCCTTACAAGCTTCTTAACAGGAGATGGTGTCTCCTGGTGTTAGATGGTCTGGAAAGGGAAAG